>JAODAL010053808.1:0-25031 GCA_025379985.1 Phyllomedusa bahiana
CTACCTTTTCCCCTTTTTCCTGACAGCACCATCACCCTTGGGGCCCAACCTTGAAAAATTGGGAAAAACCCAAATGTCTTTTAAGAAAAACTTTTTTTTTTTAAAATAGGACCTAAAGAAAGCTCCATGCCCCACGGGCAAAATGCCCCCAAAAATTAAAGCAGGGGCCCCTTGGGGGCCATTTTGGGAAACCAAAGGGTTGAAGAAGAAATTTTCTTTTAAAACAACTTTTTTTTTTAAAATAGGACCCTGAAAGTATAGCTGCATGTCACAAAAAAATCCCCCCAAAAATTTTCAAAGCATGACCCTTGACCCAAACTTTGGACAATTGTGAAGAACAAATTTCTGTTAAAAAACAACATTTTTTTTTTATAATGGGCCCCTGAGTATTGCTGAAATTTAAAAAGCAGCATAAACCAAAAAAATTTTAAATTAAAAAATGGCCCTTCTCCGGGCCACTTTAAAAAAAATTTGAGCCACTTTTTTCGGCCCCCAAAGGCCCCATAAATTATTGCGTATCTCACAGAAACATGCCCCCCAAAAAATTAAAATATGATTTCCCACCACCCACTTTTAAAAAAAATTGTGAGGGAAAAAAGCCATTTAAAAAAAGCCACTTTTCCTTTTTCCCAAAAAAGGAAACCAAAAATTTTAATAGCTGTATCCCCCACAGCAACATGCCCTCAAAACCATTGACAATGCAAAAAAATTCTAAAATAAAGTGAGTAAATGGAAAAAACGGTTTTGCCCATGAAACCTTGCTTTCTTTTTTTCCCAGTCTCCCCCCCACAGAAAAACCAGAAAAAATTTAACTTTTTGGAAAAGAGAATAAAAAAATTCAGTAAGAAATATCTTTTTTAAAAAAAAAGTTTTAAAGAGGCCCAATTTTTTTTTAAAAGAGTAAGGGTGAATAGCCCCCGGCCCAACTAATCGGTGACCTCCGGAAAATTTTGGGCCACAACATCATCAAAAACCAGGGCCTAAATTTATCTTGATTAAAGTAAAAAACGATCGCCCATTATCTGTGGAAAAAGGCCGGATGTGTTTTTTTCTGAAATTTGACCCCTCCCACTCTGCTGAAGGCCCTCAGATATGACCCCGGGCTGCGGGCAGGACAACACCTCTATGGCTTTGGCGAGCGATTTTGGGGCCCAAAGTCTTTCCATTTTGGATACCCAAATCTATTGGGTGGGAACCCATCAAAAACATCGGGGTTGAAAAGCAGAATTCGGGACCAAAAGGAAACTTTGCTGGTCTCTGTGTGTTGGATGTGTTGCCCCCGCATTGCTTGCGTTGGTGAGGTGGTAAATAAAGATTGCCAGGGGGTCACCCATTAGGCTTCTCCACCCTTTTCCTTCTTTCTGGCCGCAAAAAGGGAAATTTGGCACCAAAAATTTTCTGTCACGTCCCCTGGGTTTTTTTTCCAAAAGTGAACCCCTTTGGGGGAAAGGGAAGCAGATGCAACAAAATTTCTCCATTTTATCAATCACAAGGTCCCCCATTTTCCCCGGCATTTTTCCCCTCTTAAATTTTTTTTGGGGGGGAAGGAAAGTTTCTGAGTTTTTTTTTTTACGTGGATTTCCAGGAGGTTTGGGCCCCCCTTGTTGTTCCCTTTTTTATGGCCTTAAAAGCGAGGAAAAAATTTGGAGGAAATGGAGCAATTTCCCAAACACTCATGTGAAGACGGAGCCCTTGGGTTTTTTCCCAAGCCTCTGGGGGCAGGGGACTTTGGGAAACTGATCCCTTCCCCCATCTTCCCCCCTCCGCCTCAAATTCCCGCCCAACCCCTTTTCCCAAAACAGTGGGGCTCGAAAAATTTTAAAAGCAAGGAATAAACCCCCCCCCTTCCCCCCCCCCTTTCCCCTTTCCCCCGGCCACTTCAACAAAACCGCCCTGACTTTCCTGAGGGTGATGGGGCCCCCCCCCGGGGAAACTTAAAAAGCCACCTTGCACAACCCGGACCCCCCAACCCTGCCAATGAAACCGATGAAATTTTGGGAAAATGTCGGGCCTTGTGGAATTTTTGGAAAAGGTGAGAAAAAGGGTCCATGTCCCATCTTTTGGGCCGCTCCTCCTCCGTCGCTTGGGGGGACCCGGGTTTTTTCAGAGTGTCCAAAGATCATTCCGGGAAATAAGGGTCACCAAAAAAGGTCAACCCAAGGGCCCTTGTCCGCAAATGACCATTTTGGTGGGTTCTTCAAAAAAAATGGGAAGGAAAGGTGTAGAGCTCTTTTAAACCCGCCCCCCACTTTTTCGGGGGCCAACACCCCGAGGGCCGCACCCCCTGCCCTTTTCAGGGGATTTTTGTCCACCTTCGTTAATGCGAAATTTGGGATTGCGCTGCTGCCAAAAAATCCCCTGGAAACCTGTGGGGGGTGGAAGCCAGCGTGGGTTTCCAGTTCCCCAACAAAGAACCGGGTTTGACGGGGGGGGCCAGAGCCCGACCAAACGCACCAGGCGGGGCGAAGCAGGGCGAACCGGCGGAAGTGCGAACTTGACTTTGAGCCTTCCCACAGGCATTTCCAGAACCCGGGAACTCTTTAAAAAATTTCGGGACAACAATTCTTTGACATTTTCCCAGGAAAAGGGGATGTGCTCCACCAAACCGATCTTAAAGGGGGCGCCCAGAAAAAAATTTCCCGCCCGTTATCTTCCCCCCCCAAAACCCACCTTCCCGGAAACAATTTTTCGGGGGCCCCCCAGCCATCGCTCGGTCTCGTTGCGGAACCCGGTCACAGCTCCTGACCGGGGTTGGGGGAGGTCCCCCAAAAACAGTTTAAAATTTAAAACGGGCGGGTTTTCCCTCTGGGAAACCGTGATGCCACCAGGGGGGGCCCCTTGGTTTGGAAAGCCCCCCCCGCACCATCCCTGGGGTTTTGAAAGCATGCGCCGAGCCTGAATTTCCACCGTAAACCCCCCAAGAACATCCACCCACCCCTCACCCAGGGGAGTGTAAACCAAAATTTATAGGGGGGCCTTGGCCGTCCCTTACAGCCCATTTCGGGGTAAAGAGGGGATTTTGGGCCGGGCCACAGAGCAGACAACGCGCTTAAAATTTTTTTAGAAAACCCCGGGGCCCTGGCCAGGGCCAGGGAGGGTTTTTCCCGGAAAAGAAATCCCGCTCGGCATCGGGGAAATTTGGGGGCAGGCAAGGGCCAGGGGACGTGGCGAAACCCCCCATCTTGTCCCCCCAAACAAAAGGCAAATTTTCCCCAAAGGGCCCAAAAAGCCTGGAAATGCCACTTCATCTTTTGGTTTTGGGGAGGGTTTTGGGGTTAAAGTGTTTTTTCTGTTTCCAAAAAACCTTTGGAAAACAAAAGGGGGCGGGCCCTGCAGACTGGCCGCTTAACTGAAGTGTTCCCCTCCTTTTAAAAACCATGCATTTCGCGAAAGTAAACAAAGACATTTTTGGTGGGGGTTAACCACCTAAGGTTTTTTGCCTCTATTTATGCTTTTAGGGAAAAAAGGCGGCATATGACATCAGCGGGGTAAATCAGGGGGTTTTGGGCTCAAAGAAGGCCCGGGTTTAAAGGGGCCCCCTGGCCCTTTTTTTGGGCCCGGCGATAAGCGAGGAGGGGGGCCCTTTGCCGGGACCGTGGCTGGCGGAATCCTATCAGCGAACTTCTGCGCCCGGACCCCCCCCCTTTTTGAGGGGGAAACCCGTACGGGCCCACTACCCCAAAAATGTTTTTCCTTTCCCCGTCCAGGGGATTTAAGCACTTTGCAAGCAAATTCCTGCTGGGAAAAAACCCCGTTGGGTTTCCCCAAAGCCCCTCATCATCAATCATCAACACAGGTGAAATTCGTCGTCCTGGGCAATTTTTGCATCCAAAACCTGCGGGCCTTTCAAGCCAGAGGACCCCGCAAGGCTTTTCCGACCCCCCCCGGGGGTTTTTTTCCGATTGACCGGGGGTTTCCTTTTTCCTCCTCTGATGGCATTTATAAATGGGCGTCAGAGGGGAAGAAAATCATCCTCTTTGGCCCTTGACTTTTTAAACATGCTTCTGACCCCCCAAAACCCCATTTTTTTTCATCAAAAAGGTTTTTCAGAAAAATGGATTATCCACAGGGTTTGGGGACAAAGATTTTACAATTTTTTTGGGGCTCATTTTGGGACGGGTGCTGAAATGCTGATGACGACGGAAAATTTTGGCCCGTGACTGGGGGGACGAGGGGGTAAAACGCTGGATGCAGGTTTTCCTTAACCACTGAAGGAAAAAATTGGCGACCCCTGTTTGTTTTCGAAATTCCCCCAGGCCCTGACCCAGCGATGACAGGGCCCAAAGGTCCTGGGAACTGGGCGATTCCGCTGGCATGCCCTTTTTTTCCCACACTGGAAAGGAGCACCTTCCCCCCTCGTAAACCCCAACCTCCATTTTCCCAACCCCCCTCTTTTCTCGCTTACCACCTAATTTCGCTCCATTTAAAAATATAAAAATTTTTTGAAGGTTTTGGAAGAGTTTTGGAAAATCTCTTATTAAAAATGGCAAATCACAGTTTTTTTCTCAAATCCCCCAAATCAAAACAAAAAATTTCCGGGTTCAAATTTAACTGCAAAAATAGATCTATCAACAAAGCTGGCCTGCGCCAAAGTGAAAAAAACACGTATCTGTAATGTATTCGGATAATAAAAGGTATTTTTTGGCAACTTTCAATTCACCTGTGGTGACTACAAAATTGCTGTATTCAAATTTAACTGCAAAGTAGATCTATCAACAAAGCTGGCCTGCAGCAAAGTGAAGAAACACGTATCTGAAATGTATCGGATAATACAAGGTATTTTTGGCACCTTTCAATTCACCTGTGGTGACTACAAAATTTGCTGTATTCACATTTAAGTGCAGGTGCCTCAATAAGCAAAGCTGGCCTGCGCCAAAGTGAAAAAACACTGTATCTGTAATGTATTCAGGATAATAAAAGGTATTTTTGGCACCTATCAATTCACCTGTGGTGACTACAAAATTGCGGTATTCAAATTTAACTGCAAAGTAGATCTATCAACAAAGCTGGCCTGCGTCAAAGTGAAAAAACACGTATCTGTAATGTATTTGGATAATAAAAGGTATTTTCTGGCACCTATCAATTCACCTGTGGTAACTACACAATTGCTGGATTCAAATTTAACTGCAAGGTGGCTCTATCAACAAATCTGGACTGGGCAAAAGTGCAAAAAAACACGTATCTGTAATGTATGCGGATAATAAAAGGTATTTTTGGCACCTTTCAATCACCTGTGGTGACTACAAAAATGCTGTTATCACATTTAACCGCAAGGTGCCTCAATAACAAAGCTATGTGCGCAAAATGAAAAAAAACGCTATCTGTAATGTATTCGATAATAAAAGTATTTTTGACACCTATAAAAACCTGTGCTGTCTACAAAAATTGCTGTTTCTAATTTAAATGCAAGGTGCTATATCCAACAAAGCTAAATGGGCAAATGAAAAGAACACCTCTCTAAAATTAGCTGATAAAAAAAATGGATTTTTCACCAACAAAAGACCGAGTTACTAGAAAAGTTTGTATCCTAAATAAGTTCAGGCTGCCCCAATATCCAAAAAATATTTTAATAGAAAACTGTTAATAATAAAGCTATTGCAGTGCAATGTCTACACTAATCTTGGTGAATTTATCCAGTATTCTTTTATAGAGCTTGCTGTGTTTCGCCCCGTGCCCCCCCCCCCCCTGCTCCCCATCCATGTGACTTTACTGCGGTAGATGCTCCTTTAAAATTCTCTACCTAACTACATAAAATCTTCCAATCTCTGATCTAACTAAGTTGTAAGGATCACAGCTAACAGTAGAGCATTCTCTGTGAAGAAATAGAATAATTTCGCTGAGCTGTTTGGACAGAGGCAGAGCGCACGTCCTACTGCTATGAGACGCTGACAGACACTGATCATGAACGGGAAGGGCTGTTCTATGTAAAACGAGGTCATGTGAATTTTTCCAGCCAATCGCAACCATACCCATCCCAGTCATGACGTCGCACACACACATCTCACCCTGCTCTATTCTGTAAGCTGATTTGCTGGCCACCAAAATGACAGGAAGCGCCGAAAATGGCTCGATATTAATAGATGATGCACAGATTTTAACCTAAATTATCGCATGATCTAAAAATTTCGATCAACATAAAACTGTGCCGATTTCAACTTTGTCGATAATAATCGCTCAACACTATTGAGCGATGAAATCGAGAAAATGTTAAATCGGCCAGATTATCACGTTGATCATGGTTTCTAGATGATGAGATTGTTTTTTTAAAAATCTTATCAATAATCGTCATCTAGATTCAAATTGAGACATTTTCAGTGCTTCCTGTAATTTTGGCGGCCAGCCAATCAGTGCATAGCCCAGAGAGGGGTGAAGAACGTCACCAGTGGGGTGTGTAGGGATCTCATTGGCTGCTAAAATCACATTAACTTGTTTTATCTATGTTACTGCACTTCCTGCTTGGTGCCACACTGTGGACAGAACGGATAGCTGTCTCTCTGCTCAGCTTTTTTCAAAGCTAGGAGTCACTCTTTGCCAGCGCTTTTACTACTGAAAATGCTCCTTGATAGAAATTTTTAACCTTTGGGGACAGCAAATTAGACAATTATAAACTTAAAAAAGTTTTGAGGGTTTGGAAAAACTGGGAGTGCCCGAACTTCCCAGCTGCGGGGGGGGGGGAAGGGTAAAGCATGGTTTTAGGGGGGCAATCCCGCATCAACAATTTCTCATCTCAAATCACGTAGATAGCAAAAACCCTATTTTTTTTTCTGCATTTTCCCCCCACCATTTTCATAGAAGGGGGGGGGGGGGGGGGGGGGCTTTTTTTTGAAGGGAAATTTTTGTTTTTAGTCATAAACTCAATCAAACCACTGTGAGATACACCCCAATTTTTATTTTTTTCATTTTCCCCGCTGCCAGTGTCATAGGAGAGGGGGCCCCTTTTTTTTGTTGGGTGAAATTCTGAATTTGTCATCATATTTCTCTTTTTCAAAACACTGTGATATAAACACCCCTATTTTAAATTTTTGCGTTGCCTGCCACCCGGGGTCCAAGGAAGGGGGGGGGGGGGGGGGCCCTTTGGGTTTTGGGGTGAACTTCTGCAAAATACACAGCATATCAACACAGCAACAACCATCTCCAAAAAAAATCACTGTTTTTATTTGAGGGTTTTTCTAATTTTTACTCCTTTGGGTTTCAAAAACACCACCATTTTATTTTGGTCTTCCCTTTGAAAAATTTTTACCCCTGCTTGTTAGAAAAAAACTGCATGTCTTAGACAATCCAAAAAAAAAATTCTAAATTTTTACCCCTGGTTGTTGGGAAAACCCCAAAATTTACTCCATAAACCCCGTTTTGAAAAAAATCTATTTCAATCCATGATTGTCAGTTTACCCCAAAAGACTGCAGTTCCCTTTGATAATTTGAAAAAAATTAATTTTTATTTGGGATCGTGGGTTTTCAGTTGTTTGGGAAAAAACCACATTTTTTTCCATTTTTTCTGTAAAAAAATTTCTATTTTATCCCCTGATTGTCAGTTTTTCCGGGGAAAAAACTGCATTCTTAATAAATTTGCAGAATTTTTTTTATTTTTTTACTCCTGGTTGTCATTTGTGGAAATTACCATATTTTTTCATATTCCTTTGAAAAAAATTCATTTCCCATCCAGATTGTCATTGTCCGAAAAGAAACCCCAGAAAAATTTTTGATAATTCCTTAGAAAAAAATTCAAATTTTTTACTACTGGTTGTCCGTTTTCCAGAAAAGGGCCCAAAATTCTTTTGATAATTTGGGAGAAAAAAAACAATTACTATCCAAATTTGCAGTTTTTAAAAACTCAGGGATTTAAGGAAGGAAAACTTTTTTGATTTGGGTTACGGTTCTTCCAAAGATAGCACTTCACAAATATTCGATAGAAAAAATTCGTTTCTAATCCTATTTTGGGAGTTGGAAATTTGTGGGAATTTTAAAAACAACCCGTTATTTGCTGTCTTTTCGTAAAAGTTTTTCAATAAAATTGTGAAAAAATCTTCTAGACCTTTTTTAAAAATGTAACTTTTTGAAAAAGGGGGTGAACTTCCCGTTGGAAAAACGAGCAAAGGGGGGGTAGGACATGGGGCATAGGTTTGAGAAAGGCGCCCTTCCAGTAATCCAAACAACATGCAAGTGAGCCCCATCCTTTTCCCGTTCAGGGCATCAGGCCGCATTGCTGGGGCGGTTTCCTGTGGGAAACTAAGCAAAGAAGAAAAGCGCCAACGTTCTTCAGTGGTTTAAACCCAAACCCGCAAAAACCAGCAGGGTTTTTCCCCCTTACATCCCATCACGGGCCCCAAAAGTCATCATCATCAACGTCAGAAACCTTTCCCAAACCGGGAAACAAAGGGCCCCCCAAAAAGTTTAAACCCCTTTAAAAGAACCCCCTGGGATAATCCATGTGCTGAAGAGCTCTTTTGGGTTGGGGGGCAGAAAAGGGAATTTCCCAAAAAATCAAGAGCCAAAGAGGATAATTTTTTTCTGCTCTGACGCCCCAATCGCTGAGCCGTCAAGCAAAGGAAGCTGGTCAGTGGTTTAAAAAATCCCGAGCGGTTTTGGTAAAAAACTTTTCAGTTTTTCCCGTGGCTTCTAGCCCGCCCCCTTTAGGGTGTAGACCCGTTAGAAAGGAAGTCCAAACCTTTATTATGATTTAGATTTAAAGACAATTTTGGATTTCCCAACCCTGGGCTTTTTTACAGCATTTTCTTTGAACTCCTCATTTTATGGACGAGAAAGGGAAAAAGATGGGGTAAATGTTGATACGGGTTTTCCCGGCCCCAAAAAGGAAAAGGGCATCGAAAAAATCCCCCCGACAAATTTTTCCCCCCGCCATGAACAAATTTGGTTTGGGAACAGAAAAAACTGCTACTAGGTTATCACCCTCATGGTCCAGGCCCTTTGAAGCCTTTCCTTTTTTTTTGATCGCCTCAAAAATTTTCTGATCTAAAATCATGTCCAGTTTGCCGTAACGCACCCATTTAAAGGGAAGAATCTAAATGGTTTAACCACCATGAACATGAATAGCACATGCATCCCAAAGCCCAAACATCTTAAAACAAAAGGGGTCCCCTTGGGGAAAAAATGCCACCCCAGGCACTGGGCATCCAACCCCTGTGACACCCTCTGTCTCCTTTTCCCCCTCCTCCGCCACTTCCAAACCAAGCAAAAACCCCTGCTTTCCCCCTGTCCCCATGGCATGAGCAAGGGGTCAGCCCCCCCCGTGCCGCACACCGTCGCCCGATTACCACTACCAGCACCAGAGACACAGCCTACCCTTCTCCTTCCACCAGTTTGACCTGCAGGCCGTACAGCAGCCAGTCTAGCAGCCAGCCTTCTGTGTACCAGGTGTGTGAGCATAAGAAACGCTTTCACCCCAACCAAAAGCCTGAATGTCGGCATTGGCAGGCTCTTGGCCTTGAAAATGTTTCCTTTCTGACTGGCGGACACTGGTGCGGACACAGAACCTTACTCGTTGTCAGGTCAAGAAGGCCCGACAGTTTCCCAAATTTATAGGTCTTTGTTAGGTGTTGGTCCAGGGTCCAGGGCTGATGCAAGGCGGTGCTTCAGCTCTAAGGGTACAGCATCTTAGGCAAGTCAGGGCTGTGTTCATGCTGAGAAGGAGGGAGCGGAGGAGATGGAGGATGAGGCATGAACACTGACGGTACCGATGTCCCTGCCTTGGAAAGAGGTTGTCATAGATTTGAGGCGGAGGACATCCTGGCTGCATCTCTCATATGAGTGCTTGGTTGCTCCATTTCCTCCAACATGATCCACGCATCAAGGCCATAAAAATGAACAGCAGTTACTGGGTGGCAACCCTCCTTGATCATGTTCCAAATCAAAAGTGAGCAACTTCCTTTCACCCACACAAATTGACAGTAGAATGCAGGAATTTTCGACAGGGCTCATTGACCAACTGGAGACATCTATTGCATCTTCTTTACGTTCTAATGTCACTTTGGAACAACGTCAGCAACTTGTCAGCAGTAGAATGGCAACTTGTTTGAAATAGTCAATTTTTTAGTGAGAATTTGTATTCTGAGGGTCCATAAGGGCATCTGTGCGGCTTTTGAGGTCAGGCTGCGGGAAAGGACAGGGATAGTTAATGTCCTGTTCACTAAAATAGTGGTTCAAATACTTTTTTCTTCTGGCACTTTTTATTCTAAAGATCCATAAGGGCATCTGTGCGGGTTTTGGGGTCATGCTGCAGTAAAGGACAGGGATAGTCAATATCCTGTTCACTAAAATAATAGTTCAAAAAATTATTTCTTAAGGCACCATTTATTCTGAGGGTCCAAAAGGGTATCTGTGCAGCTTTTGGAGTCATGCCACTGTAAAAGAAACCAATAGTAAAGGTCTTATTAAAAAAAGCTTATTTCACAAGCTTCAAGGCCATCAAAATGAACAGCGATTGCTGGGTGTCCACCCTCCTTGATCCACATTCCAAATCAAAAGTCAGCAATTTCCTTCAACCCACTTCATTTGACAGTAGAATGCAAGAATTTGAGACAGGCCTCGTTGACCAACTGGAGATATCTGTTGTGTCTTCTTCAGTGGCACAATGACAAATTCTCGAGGTGGCAAAAACAGGAGTAGGCCACAGAGTGGCACAATGACAGAGTGTGAAGGTCACGGCAGGAGCAACAGCAGCAGCATTAGGTCAGACAGTGGCATAATGACACAGTGTGGAGGTCATGGAAGCAGCATCAGCAGCAGCATGAGGTCAGAGAGTGGCACAATGACAGAGTGTGAAGGTCACGGCACCAGCAACAGCAGCAGCAGCAGCAGCAGTAGCAGTAGCAGCAAGAGGTCATACAGTGGCACAATGACAGAGTGTGGAGGTGGGTGGCAATACCAGTCCCTTGTAAAGATGGTGGTAGGCAGATGGAGAAACTGTCAGCAGATGTGTGGCATCAGGCGGGTGGCGGCATCAGAATAGTGGCTGAGGCAGGTAGTTTGAACCCCGACTCATTTCTCAAAGTTTTGGTGAGGCGTCATGGCTGATGTAATCTGATGCCTAAGGCATTGGTGTGTCGATCCACGCCTGATTCATCTCGACAAAGGTCAGTCGTTCCACATTTCCCGTGGACAAGCGGGTTCTCCTTGTGGTAACAATGGCCCCCGCCGCACTGAACACCCGCTCTGATGCCACACTACTGGCCGGGCAGGACAGCTTCTCCACTGCAAACTCAGCAAGTTGCGGCCACACATCCAGTTTGGCTGCCCAGTAGTCCAGCGGATCTTCTAACTGGGGTGGCAGACTGCATCTGGACCGGGAGATGATGGCATAGAGAAACAGCTCCCTTCTGCAGAGGTGGTGGAGCCTTGACTGGCTGAAATGGCATGCGTACCACTGGGCGCTGCTGCTGCTGTTGCTGCGGCGGCAGGATGGACCACCACATCTGAGCCACGTTTCTCCCAGGCCACCGGATGGTGACTCTGCATCTGTTGACGCAGGGCCGTGGTGCCGTTAGCTCTCTGACCACACTTCACTTTCTGCCCACAGATTCTACATATACCCATATCCGGCGCCTCCGGTGTCTTAACAAAGAACTGCCACACCACCGAGTAGCTGATTTTACCGCCAACGCTCCGCATTGAGAGACTACTACCGCCGCTGCCTCGCTGAGCCCCTGTGCCGCTACTTTCTTGGACCTGCGAAGCAGGTTTTCTACCCCGTGGCCGCTTGGCTCCTGACCCAGTATTGCTGCTACCCTACTGACTCACAGCCACACAACCCACTTGCTGGCTGTGCCGCTGCCTGAAGCGCAAACTGATGCCCTCTTCGTCTGACGATGATGAAGCCCTTGCTTCACCCGGCTCCCAAATGCAGTCGGCTACATCATCATCGATTATTGTTTGATCTTCACTGCTGTCCTCTTGTTATGCAGAGGCTGACCCCTCACAACATAACCTCCCATGGCACTCTCCCAATCTATACTTTGCCGCCTACTGCAAGAAGCAGGGGATATTGGCCCCATTTCTTTGCTGCCAAGTAGCTGCTGACTGTCCTCCTCATATTGTTCATCCTCGCTGTATAGTGGCACTGAGCCCAGACCACACAGTAGATCTCTGTCTGAGGGAACCGGATGGGACAGTTGAGGGCCGCTGACCCACTCCCGGGCCATGCCAACTAAGGGTTGTGTCTGACGTTCCCACCGACTCTTGGCTGGGGTTGTCAGATGTCATCTGGGAGGAAGTGGATGACCTAGTCAACCAATCAAGAACCATTGGGTTGCTGAAAAACACATGGCCGCTAGATGAAACCCCGCCAGTTCTGGCCTCACCGAGTGACCCCTGCTGCGACGCTCCCTTACTGTGCTGCGACCTGGGCCTGTTCCAGGAATGTTTGTGCCACCACCACTTGCATGTGAAGAGCCTGCAACCTCGCTGTCTGACATACTGTTTGTTCTAAAATGTACAGACTATGTTTAATAAAGATATCTGTATATGAAAAATACACACCCTGTATTTGACTCCAAATGAACCCACTAACAAGCTTGGTTAAACCTTGGATATAAATTGCGCTCCACAATAGGCCAGGAAAAATTTACGTGTATGTGCCGTTTAAAAACACTGTGTATTTAACTGAATAGAAAAGTGCAAACAGACTTAATTAACTTTCAGATATGAATTATGCTAAAGGCAAAATTTCTTCTTTGGCGTTGAAAAACACAGTTTCTTTTACTGACTACAACAGCAGAAAAATACTTAGTTAACCCTTGGATGTAAATTGCGCAAAAGAAATGTGCTACCAAAAATTACCAGCTTTGTAGCTTGTTAAAACGACGTGTGTTTTACTGACCACAACAGCAGAAAAACACTTAATTAACCCTCGGATCGAAATTGCAGCCAAAAATTAAGCGGTATTTGGATTGTAAAATTGCCGTTTTCTTTAACTGAATACAACAGCAACAGGCTTAGATAACCCTTGGATATTCAATGTGCTCAAGAACTGAGCAGATAGCATTAAAATGTATATGCAGCTGAATTGGACGCACACTGGACTTCAATTCCAATACCCCACAATATCAAAATGTACTGTTTGTTCTAAAATGTACAGACTCTGTTTAATGAAGATATCTGTATATGATAAATACACACCCTGTATTTGACTCCAAATGAACCCACTAACAAGCTTGGTTAACCCTTGGATATAAATTGCTCTCCACAATAGGCCAGGAAAAATTTACTTGTATGTGCCGTTTAAAAACACTGTGTATTTTACTGAATAGAAAAGCTCAAACAGGCTTAATTAACCTTTGGATATGAATTATGCTACAGGCAAAATTTCTTCTTTGGCGTTGAAAAACACCGTTTCTTTTACTGACTACAACAGAAGAAAAATACTTAGTTAACCCTTTGATGTAAATTGCGCAAAAGAAGTGTGCTACCAAAAATTACCAGCTTTGTAGCGTGTTAAAACGACGTGTATTTTACTGAGCACAACAGCAGAAAAACGCTTAATTAACCCTTGGATCTAAATTGAGCAAAAGAAATGAGCTGCCAAAAATTACCAGCTATGTAACGTGTTATAACAACGTGTATTTTACTGAGCACAACAGCAGAAAAATGCGTAATTAACCCTTGGATCTAAATTGCGCAAATGAAATGAGATGCCAAAAATTACCAGCTATGTAGAGTGTTAAAAAGACTTTTAGTTTACTGAGCACAACAGTAGAAGAAAGGGGAATTAACCCTTGGATCCAAATTGCGCAAAAGAAATGAGGTGCAAAAATTACCAGCTATGTAGCGTGTTACAACGACATGTATTTACTGACACAACAGCAGAAAAACGCTTAAAGGTTTTGCCACAATGTAATTTACGTGGGATGCTCCAAAATGGGTTTAATCACTTTTCTAAATATATGTAATTACAAAAATTGCAGTCTGAGAGAGCTACAGCCTTCCTTACATGCCCTTGGTTACTTCAAAGCTTCTATTAGATACAACCTGACAAGAGCTGCTGTCTGCTGGCCGGGCTTGCGCAGAGAGAGCTTCTTATCTGATGAGACTGAGCTGCAGAAGTTTTTAAGGCACCGGGTAGCAATATGTTTTCTTTTGTATACAGAATAAACTAGTTGTAGTGTGATTAGATACCTGCTTTATCTGATGACAGGGAACATGAAGAAGCTTTCAAGCTGCTGTGTAGAATAGGTGTTGTCTTTTGTATATAGAATCCACAAGGTATAGTTTGATTATTTCAGTGAACATGTCACAGGATCCCTTATGCAGCTTTGTGCTCTGGCTGTGTGCGTCTCTCTCTCTTTCAGCTCCTTGGTTTGTTTACAGTAGTATCTTAGCAGATAAGGCTCCTCCTGACAGTGCACTCTGAGGCTGTCTTGCTGTATTGAGAATCCACTCTTGTACTGTTTATTATTTCACTTAAGTTTTGAGACGCTCCCTTGGATTCCTCACTCCTCACTCGCCCCCACCCTCTCTCCCCTGCAGCTTCATGACTCAGCGTGATTTGTTTACATCCTGCTCTCATGCTGACCGGAGGTACGTAAATGGTCTCTTGGCAAATCCCCTTTAATTAACCTTCAGATATGAATTTGGCTAAAGGCAAAATTTCCTCTTTGGCGTTGAAAAACACGGTTAATTTTAGTGACCACAACAGCAGAAAAATACTTAATTAACCCTTGGATCTAAATTGCGCAAAAGAAATGAGGTGCCAAAAATTACCAGCTATGTAGCGTGTTAAAACGACGTGTATTTTACTGAGCACAACAGCAGAAAAAACGCGTAATTAACCTTCGGATATGAATTATGCTACAGGCAAAATTTCTTCTTTGGCGTTGAAAAACACCGTTTCTTTTAGTGACCACAACAGCAGAAAAATGCTTAATTAACCCTTGGATCTAAATTGCGCAAAAGAAATGAGAAGCCAAAAATTAAGTGGTATTTGGATTGTAAAAACGCTGTTTCTTTAACTGAATACAACAGCAACAACAGGCTTAGATAACCTTTGGATATTCAATGTGCTCAAGAACTGAGCAGATAGCATTAAAATGTATATGCAGCTGAATTGGACGCACACTGGACTTCAATTCCAATACCCCACAAAATCAAAATGTAAGAGAAGCAGTGTCTGAGACAAGCTGTGACACCCCCAAAAATCGCTGTATAAAAGTTAATTCTTTAGTGTGAGATCTCAGCAGCAGCAGATTCACTACACAGCACAGTGAGAGGAGTGTGAGCTGCCAGCGTCGCGTACGGACTTATATAGGGCGGTGACGTCACAGAATAGCAAAAAAAAAACAAACAAAAAAAACAAAAGTGAGAACAGCACAGAAATTCCACATAAGACCATAAAAGCATACATGCCAACTCTCCCGCTTTTGGCGGGGGGTCCCGCTATTTGGGGTCCCTCCACCCGCCCTCCCAGCAGAGTTGGCATTTCTCACTCCGCCAGCAGGCGGCGGGGGCTCTTTAACTGACCGCGGCCACAGAGTAGCGCTGGTGCCGCCGGGCCGCTCCCACAGGCGGGTGAAGCGGCCGCTTTCACCCCCCCCCGCCCCCCCCCCCCCCCCCCCGCAGTCTCGCTGTGCAGGGAGGAGTAAGGAGGGATCGCTCCCTCCTCCCTCCTCCCCCTGTATGTACAGCGCCGGCCGGTGTGCGCCGTACATACAGGTCAGCGGCGCAGGGGGAGGTGACGCGCGGCTGCTCTCACTTCCCCTGCGATGCTGAGGAGATCGTCCGGAGCGGCCGCGCTGCAAGAGCCTGGTCAGGTGAGTGGGTTTTATTTTTTTATTTTTTTTAGCTTTAGGGGGGCACCACCTGGCAACAGAGGGTGCATCTACCTGGCAAACAATGGGGCACTATCTGGCAATAAAGGGGGCACTAACCTGGCAACAGAGGGGCACTACCTGCAAACAATGTGGCACTACCTGCAAACAATGGGGGCATCACCTGGCAACAGAGGGGGCACTACCTGGCAAAAAATGGGGCACTACCTGGCAACAAAGGGGCACTATCTGGCAACAGAGAAGGCACTACGTGGCAACACAGGGGGCACTACCTTGCAAACAATGGGGGCACAGCTGGCAACAGATGTGGGGCACTACCTGGCAAACAATGGGGGTCGACCTTACACCTGGCAAACAATGGGGGATATCTACCTGGCAAACAAGGGGGCACTACCTGGCAAACAATGGGGCACTACCTGCAACAGAGGGGCACTACCTGGCAAACAAACCTGGAAGGGGCACCTACCTAGCAAACAATGGGGCACCTACCTGTCAACAGAGGGGCACTACCTGGCAACAATGGGGGCATATACCTGGCTCACAATGGGGGCAACTACCTGGCTAACAATGGGGGCACTACCTGGCAACAGAGGGGCAACTACCTGGCAACAGGGGCACTACCTGGCAAACAATGGGGGCATCTACCTGGCAACAGAGGGGGCATCTACCTGGCTAACAATGGGGGCATTAACCTGGCAAAAGTGGGGGCCCTAACTGGCTAACAAAGGGGGCAATAACCTGGCTAACAATGGGGCATCTACCTGGCAACAGAGGGGACACTACCTGGCTAACAAAGGGGCACTACCTGGCTAAACAATGGGGGCATCTAACCTGGCAACAGTGAGGGACACTACCTGGCAAACAAAGGGGGCACTACCTGGCTAACAATGGGGGCATCTACCTGGCAACAGAGGGGCCACTAACTGGCTAACAAGGGGGCACTACCTGCTAACAATGGGGGCATCTACCTGGCAACAGGGGGGCAACTGCCTGCAACAGAGGGGGCCACTACCTGCAACAGAGGGGGCACTACATGGCAAAACAAAGGGCACTACTTGGCTAACAAAGGGGGGCATCTACCTGGCTAACAAAGGGGGCAACTACCTGGCTACAGAGGGGGCATCTACTTGGCTACAAGGGGGGCACTACCTGGCTAACAAAGGGGGCACTACCTGGCTAACAAAGGGCGCACTACCTGGCTAACAATGGGGGCATCTACCTGGCAACAGAGGGGGCAACTACCTGGCAACAGAGGGGGCCACTACCTGGCAACCGCGGGGGCACTACATGGCAAACAAAGGGGGCACTACTTGGCTAACAAAGGGGGGCATCTACCTGGCTAACAAAGGGGGGCATCTACCTGGCTACAGAGGGGGCATCTACTTGCTACAAGGGGGGGCATCTACTTGGCTACAAGGGGCATCTACCTGCCTGTAAGGGGCACTACCTGGTTATGGGGGGCTACTACCTGGCTATAAGGGCATCTACCTGGCTTTCTTCCAAAGCCGTTAGGGAGTTAGGTGGAGTGAGTGTGGCTTTTTGAAGGGGCGTGGCACACCAACAAGATGGGCTTGTCACTGAGCACCGATACATACTCAGCCCCCTGTGACGCTCGATCTCCTCGGCTGGCAGCTCTGCCGCCGAGGAGATCCCTGGGAACTGCGTGCAGCGTAAGCAGCGTGATGACGTCATGCTGCTTACACCGCTCAGCAGCTCCCACCGCTGAGCAGCTCCGGACCGGGGCGCGCGGACCGAGGTGAGTACCTTTTTGTTATTTTAGAATTACAGGGGGGGCATCACTGGCTAAAGGGGGCACACTGGCTACAATGGGGGCATCACTGGCTACAATGGGGCACACTGGCTACAAGGAGGCACACTGGCTACAATGGGGGCATCACTGGCTACATGGGGCACACTGGCTACAATGGGGGTCATCACTGGCTACAGGGGGCATCACTGGCTACAATGGGGGCACACTGGCTACAGGGAGCATCACTGGCTACAAGGGGGGCACACTGGCTACAAGGGGGGAACACTGGCTACAATGGGGGCATCACTGGCTACCAGGGGGCATCACTGGCTACAATGGGGGCAGCACTGGCAACACTGGGGGCACACTGGCTACAGGGAGGCATCACTGGCTACAGGGGGGGCATCACTGGCTACATTGGGGGCACACTGGCTACAATGGGGGCACATTGGCTACAAGGGGGGAACACTGGCTACAAGGAGGCACACTGGCTACAAGGAGGCATCACTGGCTACAATGGGGGCACACTGGCTACAATGGGGGCATCACTGGCTACAATGGGGGCACACTGGCTACAATGGGTTCATCACTGGCTATAGGGGGGGCATCACTGGCTACAATGGGGGCACACTGGAAACAGGGGGCCTCACTGGCTACAGGGGGGGCACACTGGCTACAATGGGGGCACACTGGCTGCAATGGGGGCATCACTGGCTACAGGGGGGCATTACTGGTTACAATGGGGGCACACTGGCTACAGGGAGGCATCACTGGCTACAGGGGGGGGATCACTGGCTACAGGGGGGGCATCACTAGCTTCAGGGGGCATCACTGGCTACAGGGGGGGCATCACTGGCTACATGGGGCATCTACTGGCAACAGAGGGCATCTACTGGCTACAGGGGACATCACTGGCTACAGGGGGGGCACATTGGCTACAAGGGGGGGAACACTGGCTACAAGGGAGGCATACTGGCTACAAGGGAGGCATCACTGGCGACAAGAGGGGCACACTGGCTACAAGGGGGGCATCACTGGCTACAGGGGGGCATCACTGGCTACAGGGGGGGCATCACTGGCTACAATGGGGGGACACTGGCTATAATGGGGGCACACTGGCTACAAAGGTGGCATCACTGGCTACAATGGGGGCATCACTGGCTACAAGGGGGCACACTGGCTACAAGGGGGCACCCTGGCTACAAGGGGGCATAATGGCTACAAGGGTAGCATCACTGGCTACAATGGGGGCACACTGGCTACAATGGGGGCATCACTGGCTACACGGGGGGAATCACTGGCTACAATGGGGGCACACTGGCTACAGGGGTCATCACTGGCTACAAGGGGGGCACACTGGCTACAAGGGGGCAACACTGGCAACAATGGGGACATCACTGGCTATAATGGGGCATCACTGGCTACAATTGGGGCACACTGGCTACAGGAGGCAACACTGGATACAGGGGGGCATCACTGGCTACAGGGGGGCATCACTGGCTACAGAGGGGCATCACTGGCTACAAGGGGGGCATCACTGGCTACAAGGGGGCATCACTGGCTACAGAGGCATCACTGGCTACAGAGGGGGCATCACTGGCTACATGGGGGCATCACTTGTTACAGAGAGCATCTACTGGCTACAGGGGCATCACTGGCTACAGGGGACATCTACATGGCATACGAGGCATCTACTGGCTACAGGGGAATCACTGGCTACAGGGGCATCTACTGATAACAGGGGGCATTAACTGACTACAGGGGGCATCAACTGGCTACAGGGGGGGGCTACTAAGTGGCTACAGGGGCTATTACTTGGCTACCATATGAGGTGCTATAGATGGGGATTTTGTATAGATATAGGATTTGTTTGGTAAGTGCTTATAAAGGGAGGAGTCTTAAGATATTTTTTTTGTAAATTTTACAGTGAAGAGTCAGGAGTAGTCATCATGGCGTCTGGGACAGACGGAAAAGAAGAAGAGAAAGAGAACAACTCTTCAGAGACGTCTGCTGTGAGTCACTAGATGTAACTTTACTGTAATCTCTTATATGTCTGCAGAGCCTGTGTTCAGCGGGTATCCACCACTGTAATAGGATGTAGTATAATGGTTTATACTCAGTAATGGTCAGTTTGTATTATTCAGTCACTATGTGGTGGTGATATGTGGTCACGGTGTTGCTGTATTTGGTCACTATGTGATGATATGTGGTCATGGTGTGGTAGTATTATTCGATCACTGTGTTGGTGATATGTGGTCTTAGTGGTCTTGGGATTCTGGTTGGTGTAGCGGTCGTTGTTATTTGGTAACTGTATGACTATTAAAAAGAAATTATATATGTAGAACAATTTGGTAAAGATTTAAGTATATTTTGTCTTTGGTTGATGGTGATGCACTGTGTTTCATTATGGCACATTATGTTACATGGGGGGAGGGGGCGCGGGGCGAATTTTCTTCATCTCGCCCTGAGTGTAATTCAGCCTAGGAATGGCCCTGAGTAGGTCCCGGTCTGTATCACACTTTAAATCGATATGGTAACAGTCGAAGAACCCATCTTTAAATTCTGGTTGATGGTTTTGATCGAGGCGAATATATCACCTCCAGTGGCTTGTGATCTGTTATCATTTCAAAATCAAGTCTATAGAGATAGGTATGAAACCTTTCACATTCCCAAACAACAACCAAAGCCTCTTTCTTAGTCTGAGAATAATGTCTTTCTACATCAGTAAGGGATCTGCTTGCATACTGAATAGGTCTGTAGTCACCTGTGTGTTGCCTCTGTTCTAAGATGGATGGCACCTAATCACACAGGGCTGGAATCGACAATAATTTGAGTTTGTGCAGTAGGATTGAAATAGGCTAAAGTTGTTGCACAGTAAGCAGCCTATTAAGTTCATTAAATGCTCCTTGTTCCAAAAACCCACACTTCCAAGGCACTGTTTTATGAGTTAACTGTCTCAGGGTTCACTGACAGTCGCCATATCTGGAATAAACTTTGCACAGTAATTCACTAAACCAAGAAAACTTCGTACTTCTGCAGGGTTTTCAGGGTTTCTGGCACCACAGAGCTTTAATCTTACTGTGCTCTGGACCAATCCCTTTGTCAGACAGCATGTGGTCCATGAAAGTCATCTTATTAATTGGAAATTTGCACATCTTCTCATTTAAAGACAGTCCTTTCACCTGTAAGCATTTCAGCACTGCACGGAGACGTGTGTCGTGCTCCTGTGTGTTTGTTCCCCACACAATTATATCATCAGAAATATTATGTGTGCCTTCACACCCCTGTAACACTTGCTGAATCACATGTTGATAGGCCTCAGGTGCTGAGGATACGCCAAACATCAGTCTCTTGTACCTAAAAAGACCTTTACAGCCTGCAAATGTTGTAATGACTCTAGATGCCGGGGTCAATTCAATTTGATGATAACCCCATTTCAAATCCAATTTACTGAAGACACTTGCCCCATTCATCTCATGTAGAACATCTTCAATAGTGGGTATTGGTTGCCTTTGTCTGAGTACAGCTTGGTTAGCACATCTCATGTCCACGCAGATCCGAATATCAGTTCCCTTTGGTACAACAACTAATGTAGATACCCAGGGGGTGGGTCCTTCCACTGGTTCAATAATATCAAGTTCTGCAATCTCGTTCTCCACAGGTGATCTTAGGGTATAAGGGACTCTATATGTTGGCTGTGCAATAGGTTTTACATGTGGGTCAATGTGAAGCTGTAACTGAAAATCTTATAACTTTTCAACCCCAGAGAAGCAAGCCTTAAATTCCTCTTTCAGTGAAGAAATAGAAGGAAACAACATTTTCACAATTGCACTGTCTGCATCAAGTCCAATCTTTAGTATGCCTAGTTACATAGCGGTTCTGAGGCATAGCAGAGGGGAACCTGTGCCATCGACAACATAGAATTCAGTCCACGATGAAGATCTAGGGTGACATGTCCCAATATGTAAGTGTCATTTTTTGGTCTATTTTGCACCAAAAACACTTTTGACTCCATATTCTTGACATAATTGTCATACATCAAAACTAGACACATTATATGCCGGGCACGACACACTGTAATGCGCCCAAAAAGGTGCATTAAGTTTACTATGCAAAGTATACCAGATGCCAGATTTTTAAGAGGATTGTATTTTCAGGCGCACTTTACACTGATTAAATGCACCTAAAATTTGCCACAGTGACGACAATTTTTGGACATGTCGCCCCTAGTCCTTTGTACTATGACAGAAGTGTAGAACTTGCCCTTTAGTTGTAGTGGTGTACTAGAGCCATATGTGTAAATCTGTTTATTGGTGTTGAATAATTTGAGATGATTTTCTCTGCTTTTTAGAGTGTTCCAAGAAGCCAAGTCCATAACATTGCAGGTTGATACAGAATCAATCAGTACTGTGAAGTCTGTATTACCAATCTTAATGGGTAATGTCCCAGCTTGCTGTGAGCATAGCAATAATTTATGTTCACAATCAGAGTCAGATTCTTTATCTGCAGCTATAACATTTAGTTTTGCATGTAATCCTTTGGTTTTATTTCCTGTGGGTGCACTTCTACACACAGCTGCAAAGTGACCCATCTTTCTACATTTAGTATAGGTTACAGAGACAATCATTTCTTTTCTATTCCTGGTGTTCCTAATATTGTAGGCAGGTTTGGACATTGCATTGACTGACACAGTCTCTTTGTTTTCAGGGTGCAGGGCCTGTAGTTCAGACACTTTAATAGCTCTTGCAATTTCTTGCAGATTAACCAGTGTGAGACTTGGGTAGATATGTATGGAACTAGATGCATCAAAGTTCATTTCTCATCTTTTTTTTCAGTGTATAATGCACCTGAATGTATGAAAGTGGTTTTTGTGAGCCCATAAATGCTGTCTAAAGTTCATTGCACCTCGCCTAAAGGCTATAGATAGGCTGGAACTAAAAGAAAAGTCATTAGAATAGCATGTCAGTGAATAGAAACATTGGTACTGATCTTGCTTAGTGGACCACAGGTCCCAGCAAGACCTGTGGTGTCCTGGCTCTTGCTGTATGTAGAATAAAGAGTAAGAGCAGCAAAAAATAAATTTCAAATTTATTGTAGTAAAAATAAAAAATGTAAAAATCTGAATAACATAATCATTGGGTTATTTAATGTAAAATTAGTTTTAGATTCTATTAATTTTAAATACATTTTCTAGGATATATTTTTATATTTTTTTAGATACTATATATTTTTATATTTTATATGATAACTTTTTTATTTAATGTAAATAATTTTATTTTATATAGTTTGACAATTATAATAAATTACTTTTTATTATTGTACTGATGTAAGTTGAGAAACATTGGAAAATGTTTTCCCTAACAGCAAATCTAGCTCCAATTCGACTCGTCAGGCTCAGGCAGACCACATTGAAACAGATCTGCCTGTTCGAGTAGTAATGCACCTAGTTTTGCAAAACCACATTCATATATGTGTCTAATATTATGAGTGTGGTGCGCCACGTCCCAGAATGCCCCCTCATGTTAGGCACATTAAAACGTGTTGAATCTTATGAACAATGCACCTGACACATTCGTTTGGCGCATTAGACATTGTAGCTGTCTCACTTTGGCGTATTTAATGCAAGAAAAGGGTGAAAAACCCGATCATACATGTCTCCCTTGGTTTTCTCAATAATCTTCTACTAAGATGCAGAGAGCTACATTTCTCAATAACCTGATCTCTGATTATCTCCTCTGTTACAGTCTCAAAATAAAAATATTTCAGTCTAGTCACATAACTGTCAATAGTTTCTCCCACTTCTTGTACAGTCTGTCTAAACTTATATTTCATATGGAATATTTTTCTTTGACCCAAAGTACTCACTCAGTCTGTCCATTGTGGTCTCATAATCTGAATCTTCCCCTGTTTCTCCCAGGGTTTCAAAGATGTCCTGGACTTCTGGCCCAGCTAGTTGCAGCAGCCTGGCTCTCTTCTGAGCAGGTGCAGTCACTCCTGTGGCTGTAACATAGACCTGGAATCCCTTTTTTTTTCCACTTGTCTCAGCACTGTGACAGACTAGTGTGGTCTTCAGACACATCAAAAGGTCCCATAGCTAGTAAATCCAGGAATCGCGCCATCCTTGTCGCCAAATGTAGTGTATGAACACAGACCAGACCTTAAGGCTGCTTGCTTTATTCCATTAAGCCAAAACAACTACAGGTATAACACTTAGAAAAAAGATACATAAAACATAACTTTTAATCAGAATGAATAAGAGTTGGGAAAGAAAACGAAAAAACACCCTCAAATATACCTATCAAGGACCTGTCTACCTCAAAAATGGGGAAATCGCCCCAATAAGGGGGCCCCCACACTGGAACCTAAACTAACCCTGTCCCTAGCTACATCTAAATGAAAACAGAGAAAGAAAAAAAACAAACACACATATACTACAAATGGAGTGCACAAACAAAAAAGTGCTGTGATAAATAACAATACAACAGACAATATACGTTTTATGTTCAAAAATACTATGAATTTATGATGAGTCATAGGAAGATACTCAATAACCCCTAAATATGCCAAAATTCCAACGCGTTTCCCCCCTAGAAACGTGGGTTCATCAGGGAAAAATTGCAGTTGATAACAACAATACGGGAACATCTAAGAAAAAAATCAACAAGATGTATGCAATAAATATAACTCACGTCCCTTAAAGATGGAAAACAGGGCTGGTAAGATAGAGGACGGGTCCAAAGGGTAAGTCATGTACAGATCCCCGCTATCTGATTTTCTCACGTCCCTGTTTTCCATCATTAAGGGACGTGATTTATATTTATTGCATACATCTTGTTGATTTTTTCTTAGATTGTTCCGTATTGTTGTTATCAACTGCAATTTTTCCCCGATGAACCCCATACTAGGGGGAAAGCGTTGGAATATTGGAATTATTTATGCGTTATTGATTAAACTTTTCTATGACGCATCATCAATTCATAGTATTTTGAACATCAAACGTATATTTGTCTGTTGTATTGTTATTTATCACAGCACTTTTTTTGTTTGTGCACTCCATTTGTAGTATATGTGTTTTTGTTTTTTTTCTTTCTTTTTTTCATTTAGATGTAGCTAGGGACAGGTTAGTTTAGGTTCCCGTGTGGGGGCGCCCCTTTTTGGGCGATTTCCCCATTTTTGAGGTAGACAGGTCCTTGATAGGGTATATTTGAGGGTGTTTTTTCGTTTTCTTTCCCAACTCTTATTCATTCTGATTAAAAGTTATGGGTTTAAAGTATCTTTTTTTCTAGGTGTTATACCTGTAGTTGTTTTGGTTTAAATTGGGATTGGATACCCAGAACTTCATTCCATTTTATCAAGGGTTCTCTACACCTATACATCGTGCTTAAGTAGAGTACATGGTAGTGTTTGTGTTTATTCCATTAAGCCCTGACACAGACTGACTGAGCCACTCCCAGCACCCAGTTAGGTATATACAATAAACGTAAATTTTGCAGCCCAATTTCAAT
>JAODAL010053809.1:0-25031 GCA_025379985.1 Phyllomedusa bahiana
CCCAAATAATTTCACAAACTCAGATGAAGATTCAACCTCACGTTTTCTTAGAAAATCTTTTCTATCGTTATCCCGGGCAAATTTATATGCTTCCGAGAGGACCTTTGGGATAACCCCATTGTACGAATCCTTTTTTCAATGAATCAGCCTCCGATTTAAATGCTGTTGAATGAGTACAGTTTCTGCGTATCCTTATGTATTGGCCCTTTGGAATGCCTCGTTTTAATGGTACAGGGTGGGCACTCTCCCACCTTAACAAACTATTTCCAGCGGTGCTCTTACGGTAAGCTGTGGTATCTAGAGTACCATTAGCACACTTTGTAATTGGCAAACCCAAAAAAACCAATTCAGAAAAAGTGATCTCGAGTGTTGAGCGATTTTTATCGACAAAGTTGAAATCGGCAAGGTTTTTATGGTGATCGAAATTTCCAGATCATGCGATAATAACGGTTAAAATCTGAGCATCATCTATTAAGATCGCGCCTTGTTCGGCGCTTCCTGTAATTTTGGCGGCCAGCAAATCAGATTACAGAATAGAGCAGGGTGAGATGTGTGTGCGACGTCATGACTGGATGTGTATGGTTGCGATTGGCTGGAAAAATCACATGATCTCATTTTACATAAACAGCGTTTCCTGTTGACCCTCAGTGTCCTCTCAGCGTCTCATAGGGATAGGACCTGCGCTCTGCCTGTGGGCCAAACAGCTCAGCGAAATTAGTCTTTTTCTGCACAGAGAAACCTCTACTATTAGCTGTCATCCTTCCAATTTAGTTATATTAGAGATTTGAAGATTTTATGTAGTTAGCTAGAGAATTTTAAAGCAGCATCTACCGCTGTAAATTCACGGCGAGGGGAGAGGGGGGGGGGGGGGGGTGGCCCCGCGGGGGAAACCAGACAAGTCTATCTATAAAGAACACTGGATAAAGTTCACCAAGACTTAGTGTAGACATTGTAGTGGAATATCTTTATTATTAACAGTTTGCTATTGGGCAGCCTGAACTTATATTGGATACACATCATTTCTAGTAACTGCAGGTTTCTTTTAGCTGCAAAACCCTCCACTTTTATTATCAGATACATTTCAGATAGGTGTTCATTTTAATTTTAACCCATTACACCTGTGACTGTTGATATATCCACCTTTCATTTAAATTTCAATCCAGCCCAAACTTTTAGTCAGCACAGGTTGTTTGTTGCCAAAATTTCCGTGTATCATACGAAAACATAGCGGTTTCGTGTTTTTTGCTTTTGCGCACCCAGCATTGTTCATTGACGCAGCATCCACGTTTAAATCTTAAAACAGCAATTCTAAATTCACCAAGGTGATTGAAAGGTGCAAAAAATAACGTTTATTCTAACTAAAAAAAACAGTTACGTGTTTTTTGACTTTTGCAAAACCAGCATTGTTCATTGACGCAGCATCTACGTAAATCTTAAAACAGCAATTCTATATTCACCACAGGTGAAATTTAAAGGTGCAAAAAAAAACCCTTTATTATACCAAAAGATAACATTACGTGTTTTTTTTACATTTGCACACCCCGCATTGTTCATAGCCGCAGCATCCACGTAAATCTTAAAACAGCAATTCTATATTCACCACAGGTGAATTGAAAGGTGCAAAAAAAAACCGTTTATTATACCAAAACATAACAGTTAGTTTGTTGACTTTTGCACACCCAGCATTGTTCATTGACGCATCATCTATGTAAATCTTAAAACGCAATTCTATATTCACCACAGGGGAATTGAAGGTGCAAAAAATACAGTGTATCATACGAAAACATAACAGTTACGTTTTTTTGACTTTTGCACACCCAGCTTTGTTATTGAGCAGAAACCACGAAAATCTTAAAACGCTTTTCTATTTCACCACAGGGAATTAAAAGGTGCAAAAAATACCTTTATTATCCCAAAACAAACATTACGTGTTTTTTGACTTTTTGACACCAGCTTGTTCATTGACGCAGCTTACTAAATTTTAAAACAGCAATTCTTTTATTCACCACGGGTGAAGGAAAGGTGCAAAAATACCGTTTATTTCCCAAAACATAACATTACTTGTTTTTTGGATTTTTGCCCATCCGATTTGTTGATAGACACCTTGCATTTAAATTTGAATCCAGCAATTTTTTTTGATTAGAGGTTTTGAGAATAGCTGTGATTTGCCGTCTTTTAATAAGAATTTTCCCCAAAACACCCATACCTTCTCAAATTTTTATATTTCTAACATGGAGCGAAATGAGGGGTAAGCGAGAAAAAGGGGGGTTTAGCACTGGGGGAAGGTACAGAGAAGGTGCTCCTTCCAGTGCTGGCCAACACGCTCCCCGGGGATGTCAGTTCAGCCCGTCGGGCCTGTCATCGCTGGGTCAGGGCCCTGTGAATCTAAGTAACAACATCATCGCCAATCTTTCTTTCAGTGGTTAATGCAACCGCCCAGCATCTTCCCTCCTCGTCCTCGCAGTAGGGCACAAAGTCGTCATCAGCATCATCAATCCGTCCCAACATGAAGCAACCCAAATTCAACTCGTTACCCACACTGTGGTAATCCATTGTCTGAAGACCTTTTATACAAAATGGGGTTTGGGGGTCAGAAGGCATTTTAAAAATCAAGGGATGATTTAGTCTGCTCTGACCCCCAGTTACGATGCATCAGGGGGAGTAAAGGGAAAAGCCGGCAATCGGCAAAAATCCCGGGCGGTCGGAAACGCCTTGCTGCCCTTGCTTGACCCCGCAGCTTCGGATGCAGAAAGTCAGGACACCAATTCACCTTGTTGTGATGAGATGATGATGACGCATTGGGGATCCATCCTGGTTTTTTCCCGCAAAATTTTGCTTGCGAGCGCTTTCAGGGGACGGGGGGAAACGACGGGGTAGTTCAATAGGGTCCCCCCAAAAAAAAGGGAGGGGGGGGGGTCGCAGAAGTCCGCTGATATATTCCGCCACCACGGCGCGAAAACCCCGCTCCTCGTTTTATCGCCGTCAAAAAGGTCCGGGGCCCTCTCAAGCCTGGGCCTTTTTTGCCCAAGCCTCGATTCCCCCCAGCGATGTCAATGCCCCTTTGCCGAAAACGCATAATAGAGGCAAGAACCCTTAAGTGGTTAACCACCACAACTTTCTAGTCACATGCACAAATGCTGGTTAATGGGGGGAAACTTGGCCAAAAAAGGCCAGACCCCCCGGGGGGCCTCCAACCACTGTACACCCCTGCTCCCCTCCCCTCCTCCGCCACCACCCCAAACGTTCCTCAGCTGCCATGTCTCTCAGAGTCATGATCGGGGTCAGCCTCCGCTTCAGCCTCCACCGCGCCCGAGTACCCCGCCCACCCGAGCCCATCCAAACCCCCTTCCCTTCCGCCGTTTGACGACCGCACGCCGTAAGCGGCCCCTCTACAGCCACCTTTTTGTCTTTCCCGGTTTGGGAGCAAAGAAACACTTTAAACCCAAACCATCCCAAAACCAAAAAACCAAAATTGGCATTGCCCGGTTTTGGCCTTGGAAAAGTTGCCTTTCCCTTGGGGGACACGATGGCTTCCGCCACGTCTGGCCCCGTCCCCCCCAAAAAATGCCGACAGCATTTCTTTCCCCGAAAAGCTGCCCTGCCCCGGCCCGCCACGTTATCTAAAATTTCAAGCGCTTGTCTGCTCTTGTCCGGAAAAGTCCCTCTCCCACCACACATGGACTAGTAAGCAGGCCAGGGGCCCCTATACTCTGGACAGCTCACGGGGAGCTGGGTGGGGTGCCTCTGGGGTGACGGGGGCTCTCAGGCTTGGCGCCGCTCTTAAAACCCCAGGGATGGTGCAGGCTCGTTCCCCCCCAAGGGTTCCTCTGGTAGAAACACGGGGGCCCAGAGAAAAACCAGGCCGTTTTGAAATTAATCTCCCTTTGGGAAAACCCGCCCCAAAACCGGGGTCAGGAGCTGGTGACGGTTTCTAACAACGAAAAACCGACGCGGGCGGGGTTTGACAAAAACCCTTTTGTGCCAGGCAAGGTGGTTTGCGATAACGGGCGAAATCTGCTGGCCCGCCCTTAAGATCGGTAGGAGGAGCAACCCCTTTTGGGCCGGGCACAGGGGCATGAATTTTTCCCGTCCAGAAATTTCTAAAGAGTTTCCCCCGGTCGGGACTCCCCTGCAGAAGGCTGAGGTCTAAATTCGCACTTCCCCGGGTTCCCCCCCCTGCTTCGCCCCGCCTGGCTGCATTGAAAGCGTCAGTTTGGGCCTCCCCCGTAAAACCCGTCTCATTGTTGACGTGGCAAAAACGCTGGAATCCATCCTCCCCCAACCCTCCAGCGATTTTTTGCAGCAGCCAATGCCTTTAAACCGGGAAACGTTTTTACACAGGGCCCTGACAAGAAAGCGGGCGGACCTCGGGGTTTTTGACCAAACCGAGAGGGGAAAGGCAGGTGAAAAAGCTCTGCCCCCACCTTTGGGCCAGTTTTGAAGAAGCCACCAAAATGGTCGGCGGACAATGCCCTTGTCAGATGAGAAATTGTGGGATCTTAGTTTCTGGAACGATCTTTTGGACACTCTGAAAAAACCGGTTTTTTTTTCCCCGGGCGCGGACCCGGAGACGGACACAGATGCGGAAAACGGAGCCTTCTTTTTCCCCGTAAAATCCACAAGGCCCGACAGTTTAAACAATTTCATCGTTTTTAAATTAGGAAATTGGTTGGGGGGTCCAGACCCTAGTGCAAGGTGGCGCATCAGCTCCCCGGGGGCCAATCATCTCAGGCAAGCCCAGGGCTGTGTTGAAGCTTTTGCCGGGGGCAGGGGAGGGGAAAAGGAGGAAGGAGGGGGAGGAGGATTCTTAGACACCCGATGTTACCGACGTCCCGCCTTGGAAAGAGGTTGGCGCAAATTTTTGAGGCGGAGGAGGAAGTTTAGGAGATTTTTTTGCTAGGCCCCCCCGCCCCAAAGGGGCTTGGGAAATCAAGGCTCCATCTCTCACATGAGTGCTTGGATGCCCCCATTTCCTCCCAAAATATCCTCGCATTAAGGGCCCCCAAAATGAACAACCCGTTTCTGGGTGGCCACCCTCCTGGATCCCCGGTACAAAAAACAAAACTCAGCACTTTCCTTCCCCCACCCAAATTTGAGAGTAAAAAGGGAGGAAATGGGACCTTGCTGATTGATCAACTGGAGAATCTGTTCATCTGCTTTACTTTTCCCCCAAATGTCACGGTGGAACAACATCATCGGGCTTTACAGCAGTAGAGTGCCAAGTAAACAAAGTGGCAGCAGCAGGGAAGGGGGCAGAAGCCTAATGGGGACCTCGGGAATCTTGGGTTTTTCCACCTCACCAACGCATGCAATGCAGGGCACAAAAACCAACACAAAAGAGATCAGCTTTAAAATCATGGTGCACGACTATCTCCCTCTCAACACCGAAGTTTTTGCATGTGTTCCGGACCCAATAGACTTCCCGGTATCCAAAAGGACAATTTCCCCCGCCCGGGTCCTCACGCCATAGAGGTGTTGTCCTCCCAGCAGCCAGCGTCATATTTTTAGCGGACCTTCACACAGCTGGGGGATTTAATTTCAGACAAAACCCATCCGGCTTTCCACAGATAAAGTGGATCGGGTTTTACTTTCAACAAGATGAATCAGGGATGGAACTCTGAAGATGTTGTGGCCCCCAAAAAACCCAGGTCACCGATTAAATTTCTGACCTTCAAAATTCCTTTTCAAAAAAAATGGTTTCCCCCTTTAAAAATTTTTTTTTAAAAGGGTCATTTCCCTTTCTGCAGTTTTTTTTTCTCTTTGGGCTCTTTTATTCTCTTTTGGGTGGAGGAACTGGGAAAAAAAACCCGCAAGGTTTCCCTGACAACACCGGGATTCCATTTACTCCCCGTTTTTCTTTAAAAAGTTTTTTTGCATTGGGCAATGGTTTTGGGGGTCATGTTGCTGTGGGGAAAACAGCATAATTAGGCCCTTTGGGAAAAGAAATGTGGCTTTTTAATGGCATTTCTCCCCCCCAATTTTTTAAAATTTGGGTGAGAATTTTATTTAATAATTTTTTTTAAAGGTCATGTTACTGTGAGAAAAAGCTATAATCATGGTCCTTTGGAACAGAAATGTGGCTTCTAAGTGGCTTTCTTCCCTCAAAATTTTTTTAATAGTGGCTGAGAAGTCATATTTATAATTTTTTGGGGTCATGTAGCTGTGAGATCAGCAATAATCATGGTCCTTTAGAACAGAAATGTGGCTTCTAATTGGCATTTCCCCCAAACAATTTTTTACAGTGGCTGAGAAGTCATTTTTATAATTTTTTGGGTCATGCTGCTTTGAAATGCAAAAATTTACTACAGGTCCAATTATAAAAAAAATGTTTTTTCTAACAGACATTTGTTCTTCACAATTGACCAAAGTGGCCAAGGGTCATGCTTTGAATTTTTGGGGGCTTTTGCTGTGACATGCAGCTATACTACAGGTCCTATTCTAAAAAATGTTGTTTCTAACAGACATTTGTTCTTCACAATTGTCAAGAGTGGCTCTGCGTGTTAACAGATGACGGACGCCAGCCTGGGCTCTCACCGCACCCACTGTAACTCCGGCCCTGGGTAATGTTGTGGCACAAGACAGTTCTAGTCAATGTCCAGTTCAACTAAAATGGTGGTTGAAAGACTCCTTTTTCCGGCACTTTGTAATCTGGGGTCAGACAGGTTTAAGGGTCATACTGTGGCCCAGGACGGGGACAGTATATGTCCATTCAACTAAAATGGGGTTGAAAGACCCCTTTTTCCGGCACTTTTTAAACTGTGGGTCAGACAGGTTTAATGGCCCATTCTGCGGTACAGGACAGATATAGTTAGGTCCAGTTCAACTAAAATGGTGGTTGAAACACTCCTTTTTGCTGCACTTTTTAAATCTGTGGGTCATGCAGGTTTGTGGCTCATGCAGCGTTCCAGGACAGGGATAATCAATGTCCAGTTAAATTAACATGATGGTTCAAAAAATACTGCCTTCTGGCACTTTTTAATTTGTGGGTGATGCAGGTTTAAGGGTCAGGCTGTGGTACAAGACAGGGATAGTGAATGGTCTTTGACTTTTTTTTTCTGTGACTTTTATAAACCTAAGTGTGTTGCCTAAGATGTAGCACGTATCCATTTGACTGTTGTGGATGTTAATTTCAGCTTCTCCAGCCTTGTTTGGGTGTAATAATGAAGGTGTTGTTGCTCTCCCATAGACTTTAATGGTCATCGCTCATAATCGATGCTCACTATCGAAAAACCTTATAGATAGCGGCCGACTATCGAATATCGATAGATCTCGATATCCAACGCAATCGCTCAACACTACTGATCTCATAGGTGAATTTAAGAACCTGTCTTAGAACCTGTCCACAGAATAACGATATCGTCGATATATCTGCCCCAAAAAAGCAATGTTCTCCAATATATCTTGATATTTTTCAGAAAAAACGACAGTACTCTCCCACCAGCCCAGGAGCAAATTAGCATATGTGGGAGCCACTGGGCTCCCCATTGCAGTGCCCCTGAGCTGGTGGAAGTACTTCCTGTCAAAAACAAAATAATTATGTTTTAAAATAAAACGGAGCAACCTCAAGACGAAATCATTATGAGCCCTGAGAAAGGTGCTTCTAGTGGACAAGTAATACTTGACAGCTTCCATCCCTTTGTCATGAGGGATGGAGCTGTAAAGTGCCTCAACGTCAATGCTGCAGAGCCAGAAGTCACCACTTACCACCAAGTTTCAATAGCAGGTCCGTAGTACCCCTAATATAAGATGGGAGAGAACTCACAAACGATCTCAGAATCCGGTCCACATAGATACTGATGTTTTGTGTTAGATTACCAATCCCGGAAATGATAGGTCTGCACTTCAAGAAGGATAGTCCTTTGTGCACCTTAGGGAGGCCATAAAAGGTCGACATTTGTGGATATTTAGGTAACATATATTCATGTTCATTGTGATCAATTAATTTCAAGGTTAGTGCCTCATCTAAGATATTTTTGAGTTCGCCCATGAACTTAATCGTGGGATCACTCTTGAATATTCCATATCCTTGTGCATCATTTAGAATTTTGAGGCACATATTTCTGTAGTCAAGATGGTTAAGGCTGACAATGTTCCCACCTTATCGGATGGCTTAATCACAAAATTATGATCCTTTTCAAGATTCTTAAGGGCCTCATACTCATCTCTTGGTAGGTTATAATCATGATTAGTCAATCTTTCCCCCATTTTGATCTTCTCAATACCGTCACACACCATTTGGACAAACAGATCAATATTGTCATCCATGACTGGTGGCATTTTGGTACTTTTACGGTGACAGGAGGTTAATGGGTCCATGGATCAATCTCTATCATTTTCTTCCAATAGACCCACCAGTGACTGTACCCCCAACAGATCCTCCTTCTCAATACCCAATGACATACATTCTCTATTCTCTAAGTTTGAAGAATTTTTTCCACTTAAGTCTTCTAGCAAGAGATGAATGTCTTTTACCCTCAAAGGTATTTAAAGATCTATTGGGTACAAATGAGAGGCCTCTCCTCAATATACGATTTCTGAATCAGTTAGTATTTATCTGACAAATTGATAATCTGGTTATCATCTATTGCAACAGCATCCACATCGGAGGTGTTTTCTATCTGTCCATTATAATTTTCTCTAAAAAAGAGGGCTGAGACAGCCCCTGAGTTGTTTGTTGAGCCTCCCTCTGTTGCGAAGTGTTTTGAGAGGTTGATGGACAAGAGGCTGAGGCAGAGGGTCCAATAGATTGTGCAGAAGGTGTAATATTCTGTTTTCGGGAATTTTGTTGTGTTCCCCTTCCTCTCCCTTTTCTTTGATTCTTGGTTGGTTGCCATCTAGACCTATTCTCCGAAAAATATCTCGTACGATACGGGGATCTATTAAATGTTCTACTTTGATTCCTCCTAGAGTCAGTATCGGACAGATCAGTATCCGACGAGGACTGATCAGTACCAGAGTTAATTGCAGTATGGGCTCTATTATCAAATAAATATGCCCGGTTCGAACGGAACTCACATAGATCCCTAACAAAGTGATGATGTTTTCTTTCTTTAAGATGTGCTGTAAATTTGTCTATGTTATTCTGCAACTCTATCTCTTTTTGGCTGAATTCAGCTTCCCCTTTAAATTTTAAAGTTCTCTCCGCTATTTCTTTGAGAGTTTTGTTAGATCTTTCCAGGATATTTTTCTCCTCGTCTATTAAAATGTTCATAAATCTTAGGGAAGAGGCTGTGGCTTCCTGTTCCCACCTTCTCATAACCTCAGGATTCCTAGATCTCTGTGCTGGGACAATAGAAATACGCAAACCCTTGGGTACTATGTTATTTTTCACATAGTTCTCCAAAGATTTCAGTTCCCACCAGGACTTGATGTATTGTCTTTAACTGAAATTAAGCTCCTTAAAGGTCTGAGATAATGAGACTTCACCCTTCTGGGAGCAACTATATTCTTTGTCCGAAAAAACACCCTCTGCCTCGGCTAACCATCTATCAGAGTTCAATGTGGAGATATGCGCCATAAAAAGTACGGTACCGAAAAGTAATAATAGATAGACAAGTGCAAGTCCAACTCCAAGAAGGACTAATCAATATCTAGAAAAAACCACAAGACTCCACTAAAAATAAAGTAGGGGGAGTAAACCTACAAAAATGCATAAACCCCGGATATACCAAGACGTTAAACATACAAACCACTAGAGTGGTATAAATCCTAGGACAAAGAAATAAGACTTAACCTTTATTAATATACATGGATTAAAAGAAGAATTAATATGTCTAGAATCCTAAATAGTGCTCACAAAACCTAAACTAACAATGAAGACTATCCCTACCACAAGGTACTACCTAACCAGAAAGTGGGGTATTCGCCCTGATAAGGGCGTCCCCAACCACGAACCTACTAAACTTACCCTATTGGCTATAATTATAGCTATCTATGATGAAAAATAGCAATATATGATAGACACACCATAGGGTAATGAATGTACGATAAAGTACAGGAAGATATAGAGACTAAGAATACATGTATAATCCCATATGTACACCTAGTGTTCCATAGTTTAGGTTTTGTGAGCACTATTTAGGATTCTAGACATATTAATTCTTCTTTTAATCCATGTATATTAATAAAGGTTAAGTCTTATTTCTTTGTCCTAGGATTTATACCACTCTAGTGGTTTGGATGAGAAATGAAACACATACACAAAGTTAAATTTCTCACCATTATAATATATCAGTCAGGGCAGCAATAATAGCACATGGCACATGATGTGGACAATGTGTACCTGCAGCTTTCCTGCTCTGTTATAACCTACTGATGCACATTATCCACTCCACCTGTGCTGTCAACAGCAGCTCAACATCAGTCATGTCTGATGGATCAGATCTGAACTGTTTTTTTTTTTGTTTTTTTTTAAATGAAGCAGAACTAATGGTGCAACAAACCACTGTACGCACTGCTGGCTACATTCTTACTCTTGTCTATGCTAAGAAAAAAAGACTTTATTTCTTGATGGGGAGGTTTTTGTGCGGCTCTGTATCACTGTGTGACCCGCTATAACCCTGCTGACAGTGATAATCTGCTGCATCGTCTTCTGTGACTCTACTGATTGTTAATTTATAATTAGTTCCAGATCCAGATCCAGTGAACCGGTCTGGGACTCCTGTATGTCGGTTGCTTGTTGTATAGATAAGAGGTTTTGGCCGTTCTCCTAATTTCTGTTGGTACCAGTTTAAGTAACCATTTACACCAGAACTGGCTGTACATGAGATGGTGACTGTATCTCCCGGGGACACAGAGATATAACCTGGAGTCTGAGTCATCACAATCTCTCCACAGGATCCTGAGGATACAACAATAACATATCACTAATCACACAAACATCCAAATAAAAAGGTAAAATCTTAAAATGTTACAAGAAAAGATTCTACATAATACAGTAAAATAAATGTAAACATATTGTTGGGGGTCGTTTGCCAACACTGGGGGTCACCCGTTTGTCCCGGTACTCCAAATCACGATCAGGGGAACAGGAATCGGCCGATAGAAACTGAGTCAGACACAGAGGTTCTGGTTCAAATCTCATTCATGTTCCAAGCAATTCTAACAGTACAAATGCATTACACACATATATATATATCATCAGTCATCAAGCAAGCGCAGGCACAATAGGTTGAAGAGGAACGGACGTATGTCCATATTTAGGCAGCTTCTGAGTAGATTTCATTGGTCCACCTTGTCTCTGAGTAAAAGGTCTCTGGGATTGCATCAGCCAAAACTTCAGTGATTTTCCAGTGCTTTAAGTCTTTTCTTCAGAAAGGGAACTGATAAGCAGATGTTACATCCTGAGGAAGCCGATAACGGATGTCACATCCTGGACTGCGCCCATCTTAAGTGCTTCATATTGTGCTGTATCATTCTTGACAAGATGGATTCGATTCCATTTTAGCTGAGATAGCTTTTAAGGAGAAAGACCTTTTTCATGTGCAGAATGTGGGAAATCATTTACAGAGAAATCAAGTCTGGTTAATCATGAGAGAATTCACACAGGAGAAAAGCTTGGGATTTCACAGTTAATAAGCAAATGCAGTATTAGTTCAAACCTCTTAACCCTCACAATCCCCCCTAAAGACCAAGATTTTCTCCTCTGTCCCTGTCAGCTGCACTGTATCTAGGGTGGTTTTTACCTTTGGAAACTGCTCACCCCCTGGGGAAAAGGTGTTGGATTTCTTCAGAAGGCTCGTGAGGAACCCCCTAGTGGTGAATTCAACACGCAACTTCCAGTGACCTACCTAACAGTGTGAGGTTTTCCCCTAATCTATCCCTTTAAATCAGAGAATTGACTCTTGGTCCATACTTATGGGGGTCTTGGTAAGGGGGGATGTCTGTGGTGTCTCTTTCATCACACTCAAGGCTCCTGTTCGTGCAAAAGGGAAAGTTCCTAAAGGTAGTTCCTCCCGCAGATCCTGGCCAATAGATTTTTGTAGAGGGGCACGCAACAGCACAGCACAAACAGCAACACCAAAGTATGACCAGCACTTTAAACCCCTATTTGTTGTAACCAGCGTTTCCAGCCTCCAGTCCAGTCAGTCAGCCAGGAAGCCCAGGAAGTATCCACTCCCGATTCTCCTTAAGGTCCTCGGACAGATTCTAGATCTTACCTAGGGCGCTAGTGATTTTTCCATTCACTCCTGTGTTGTCAGGTATATAGGTGCAGCAATTCTTCACCTATCACCCCACAAACTCCTCCTTTCTCAGCCATACCATGTCGATGGCTAAACGTTCTGGTAAAGTCATTCTAGTATTGGGGCCTAATTCTTCATAAAACTCCCTGAAACCCATCTCTGCTATAATTAACAAACCTTGTGGTTATAATAAATGTAATTAATCCAGTCTACATTCTTGTTAATTTGAACCTGGGGGATAAGAGAAGCAAAGCCTGCAGCAATCTGATTTTGTGCTTTGAACTGGTCAGGGACCCCCTGGGCCCACTCCAATAGCATCTATATAAAAATTGGGATCTTCCCCTGGAATACTGGGGGCTGCTCGTCTCTTCCTGCTTGGGGGGTCATCTAGTGGGGGGGCTGGATTACATGGGTAAGCCATCTGGGGGTGCAGTTGGCGGTTTCAGGTCGGTCTGTCCTAACATTTTTAAGTTCAATAAGGCCTAGCGTTGGATTCATATAAAAATTATATGCCCCCAAAACATATTTGCCCTATCTCCTACCGGGGGGTTTTTTCAATATTCAAAAAAAAAGTGGGAAGCATCTTTTGGGAAAACAACCGTTATTCCATTGCTGAGTGGGGCCTCTTGTTAATGTCATTCGTGTATAGCAAGGATCTTCCCCTCCTATCCTTACGATCATGGCCCCCTTTTGGGTTTTAAAATCCCCAGTCTTCACCCGTTGTTCCACCCCACATCAGCCCAGTAATAAACAATTTAGTTCCCTGGGCGAGTCACACACAGAAAAACTGCCCCCCACTGAAGCCCTCATGGTGGGGTCGGACTCCCCATTTACAGACGTTATCCTGAGGAGCAATATCACAATAATCAAATGAAAATGTCTGGACAGGCTGATTAGTATCTACCCAAAACACAACAGAATTAACGGCTGGCAAACCAAGGCAAAGGATATACAAAATCATTTTGTTACTGGGTCCCTTTTACAGTGTGAAGCATGAATCCACTGGATTTTTCCTTCCAACTTCACCGCTGTGGGGGTAATCAGGACCACCGTGTATGGACCTTCAAATCTGGGCTCCAGGCAATTCCTCCTTATATGCCTCTTTATGTACACTCGGTCTCCTGGTTTGAAATCATGCACCGTTTCGCCTGTGGATTATGGAAGACTAGCAGAGTCTGCAGCATGCTAATTAGTCAACTCTTTAGACAATTCAATCACAAATTGTACATCCTGTCACTATTTTCCCCTAACTCTTGCTCCCTGACCTCAAACACAGAAGGAGGCTTTTCCAAACAGTACTCAAATGGGGTTAACTATGGCTCCCACCCGGTGAGTGGTAATGTCTCCATGACCCAGGGGAGAACAGTATTTGACCACCGTGTTGGTCTTCCTCATGCAACTGAGCTTGGGTCCCACTTTTCCGGATTTTTACTCGGCTCCAGGAGGAGTTTACAGAGCTCGAGGGGCCATCCCTATTCCCCGGAACATCCCCCGGCCCAATCGGGAGGAGACCACGGCACTAACGGGTCATCCACTCTCCTCTGGGTTCTTGGGGCCTTAGGAGTGGACTTAGGAAGCGCCCAAGAGGTGTCTTCGGTGGTGCCTTCCGCGCCTCCTAAAATTTATTACCGGTACCGGGGGGGGGCTGGCTGGGTGGAGAGGGGAGTTGGGGGAGGGGAGCGGCCTCAGGGACCTCGGGTGGGAGAGTGGTGGAGGATGCTGACAATGGGGGGGTTGCAGCAGGAGGTCCCTGATAGTACTGCCCCTGGGAGGTAACCAGGGGATACAAGGGGCGGGCCGGGGGCGGTATTGGTATTGGGGGTGGATCTGGTGCGTTTGGGCCATCCTTCGGAGGGCGATGCTTAGGGGCTCCGCAACTCCTACAATTCTCCGCCCAATCAGGGTTCTGATTTCCACATACCCCACATGTCCATCCCTCAGGGCCTCTCGCGGCGCCATTATAGGGCGGTGGCGCAGAGGCTCCTTCACTCAAATCAGTACATTTAGTATCACATATCATGTAACCATACAGTTTTTCTTCCTTATCCTTCCCACCAACCACTTTCAACTTCCACAAAACCTTCTTTTTGCAAACTTTTGGCCACGCGGAGGTGAGCCGGTGCCCTCTCCAACCATCCTGTGTCAAAACTTCCCTCTTTGATTCTCCACTACCTCTTGCCATTTAGATGGGTGCAATCTTCCCTTCTGCGGCAATCCCACCAAATTATACTTTTGGGAAAGCATTTTTCACATACTTTTTCCCCTTTTTTTCTACATACAATTTCTTCAACAGTCTCTGCCCCTTCAGGCAATTTATGTTTTCTCTCTGAAACAAACTAACACTTGATGTTCTATACTTGGGAGTCTCCAATCCCGACAAAGACTACACGCCGTGGCCACCGGCCTGTGCCCGGATCCCGGGCTCCAACAACAAAGATTCTATCAAAATAATAAAGCCCTGACCTAACAAAACAATAGTCCCACCCTGGGTTTCCACAATGTTTGGGGGCCGTATCCTCCCGGTCTTTGTCAATTATATCCCGGAATAGTCCCTATGGACAAATCCCGTCCCCGGGCCCACTTGAAAAGTTCTATCAAAATTCAAATCCGTCCTAAATTATACCGAAGTCTCCCTTGTCATTAAAATATAAAAAACACCAATGACTGTCAAAGTTATGTCTAATTTTCACCAACAATACCGGGCAAAGGGGGTTCGTGACTAAATCAGTGACAAAAAGACTACTGGGGAGTCACAGCAAAACAAAATTCGAAACGTGGCCGGGCTGGATCAAAGTTTTCTAGGTCGAGTCACTTTATTGTGACCACCCGCGGACCAGGCACCACAGACAATCTACTAACCGGGAGACATCAAATGGCCAACGGCAGTCAAATACACATGATGTAAACAACTTTCCGTACTCTTAGAGGCTGCAGTCCTCAATTTGATATCCTCCGGTCCTCGAGCGCCCGTGGCAGTGTTCGGGTCCTCGGGGGTCCTAGCTCCGCCTCTGGCCACGCCCCACGTTGGGCGCCAAAATGTTGGGGGTCGTTTGCCAACACTGGGGGTCACCCGTTTGTCCCGGTACTCCAAATCACGATCAGGGGAACAGGAATCGGCCGATAGAAACTGAGTCAGACACAGAAGTTCTGGTTCAAATCTCATTCATGTTCCAAGTGCTTCTAACAGTACAATGCATTACACACATATATATATGATCCGTCATCAAGCAAGCGCAGGCACGATAGGTTGGAGAGGAACGGATGGATGTCCATATTTAGGCAGCTTCTGAATAGATTTCATTGGTCCACGTTGTCTCTGAGTAGAAAGTCTCTGGGATTGCATCAGCCAAAAGTCACAGTAAATTTCCAGTAAAAACGAAACTTAAGTCCTTTCTTCAGAAAGGGAACTGATAAGCAGATGTTACATCCTGAGGAAGCCGATAAAGGATGTCACATCCTGGACTGCGCCCATCTTAGGCGCTCCGCATTGTGCTGTATCATTCTTGACAAGATGGATTCGGTTCCATTTTAGCTGAGATGGCTTTCAAGGAGAAAGACCTTTTTTATGTGCAGAATGTGGGAAATCATTTACAGAGAAATCAAGTCTGGTTAAACATGAGAGAATTCACACAGGAGAAAAGCTTGGGATTTCACAGTTAATAAGCAAATGCAGTATTAGTTCAAACCTCTTAACCCTCACAATCCCCCCTAAAGACCAAGATTTTCTCCTCTGTCCCTGTCAGCTGCACTGTATCTAGGGTGGTTTTGTACCTTTGGAAACTGCTCACACTGGGGGAGAGGGGAGTTGGGATTTCTTCAGAAGGCTCGTGAGGAAACCCCCTAGTGGGTGAATTCAACACGCAACTCCCAGTGACCTACCTAACAGTGTGAGGTTTTCCCCTAATCTATCCCTTTAAATCAGAGAATTGACTCTTGGTCCATACTTATGGGGGTCTTGGTAAGAGGGGATGTCTGCTGTGTCTCTTTCATCACACATCAGAGGCTCCTGTTCTCGCATAAGGAAGGCTCCTGAGGTGGGTCCTCCTGCAGCTATCCTGGCCAATAGATTTTTGTAGAGGGGCACGCAACAGCACAGCACAAACAGCAACACCACTAGTATGACCAGCAGCATTACCCCTATTTGTTGTAACCAGCGTCTCCAGCCTCCAGTCCAGTCAGTCAGCCAGGAAGCCCAGGAAGTATCCACCCCTGAGTTCTCCTTAAGTTCCTTGGACAGGTTCTTTATCTTACCTAGGGCGATAGTGATTTTGCCATTCACTCCTGTGTTGTCAGGTATATAGGTGCAGCATTCTTCACCTATCATCCCACAAACTCCTCCTTTCTCAGCCAGTACCATGTCGATGGCTAAACGGTTCTGTAAAGTCATTCTAGTATTGGGGCCTAATTCTTCATAGACTCCCTGAAACCCATCTCTGCTGTAATTAACAAACCTTTGCTGGTTATAATAAATGTAATTAATCCAGTCTACATTCTTGTTAATTTGAACCTGGGGAATAAGAGAAGCAAAGCCTGCAGCAATCTGATTTTGTGCTTTGAACTGGTCAGGGACCCCCCGAGGCACTCCAATAGCATCTATATACAAATTGGGATCTTCCCCTGGAATACTGGGGGCTGCTCGTCTCTTCCTGCTTGGGGGGTCATCTAGTTGGGGGGCTGGATTCCATGGGTAAGCCATCTGGGGGTGCAGTTGGCGGTTTCAGGGTCGGTCTGTCCTTAACATTTTTAAGTTCAATAAGGCCTAGCGTTGGATTCATATAAAAATTATATGCCCCCAAAACATATTTGCTCATATCTCCTACCGAGGGGTTTTCAATATTCAAAAAAAAAGTGGGAAGCATCTTTTGGGAAAACAACCGTTATTCCATTGCTGAGTGGGGCCTCTTGTTAATGTCATTCGTGTTAGCAAGGATCTTCCCCTCCTATCCTTAAGATCAGTGGCCTCCTTTGGTTTATATCCCCAGTCTTCACCCGTGTTCCACCCCACATCAGACCAGTAATAACAATTTTCGTTCCCTGGGCGAGTCACACACAGATAGAACTGCCCCTCACTGAAGCCCTCATGGTGGGGTCGGACTCCCCATTTACAGACGTTATCCTGAGGAGCAATATCACAATAATCAAATGAAAATGTCTGGATAGGCTGATTAGTATCTACCCAAAACACAACAGAATTAACGGCTGGCAAACCAAGGCAAAGGATATACAAAATCATTTTGTTATTGGGTCCCTTTTACAGTGTGAAGCATGAATCCACGTGGATTTTCCTTCCAACTTCACCGCTGTGGGGGTGATCAGGACAACCGTGAATGGGCCTTCAAATCTGGGCTCCAGGCAATTCCTCCTTATATGCCTCTTTATGTACACTCGGTCTCCTGGTTTGAAATCATGCACTGTTTCACCTGTGGATTCTGGAAGACAAGCAGAGACTGCAGCATGCAAATTAGTCAACTCTTTAGACAATTCAATCACAAATTGTACAGTCCTGTCACTATTTTCCCCTAACTCTTGCTCCCTGACCTCAAACACAGAAGGAGGCTTTCCAAACAGTATCTCAAATGGGGTTAACTATGGCTCCCACCCGGTGAGTGGTAATGTCTCCATGACCCAGAGAGAACAGTATTTGACCACCGTGTTGGGTCTTCCTCATGCAACTGAGCTTGGGGTCCCACTTTTCCGGATTGTACTCGGCTCCAGGAGGAGTGTACAGAGCTCGAGGGGCCATCCCTATTCCCCGGAACATCCCTCGGCCAATCGTGGAGGAGACCACCGCACTGCGGGTCATCCACTCTCCCTCTGGGGTTCTTGGGGCTTTAGGGGTGGACTTAGGGAAGCGCCCAAGTGGGGTGTCTTCGGTGGTGCCTTCCGCGCCTCCTATAGTCATTACCGGTACCGGGGCGGGCTGGCTGGGTGGAGAGGGTGGCGTTGGGGGAGGGGGAGCGGCCTCAGGGACCTCGGGTGGGAGAGTGGTGGAGGATGCTGACAATGGGGGAGTTGCAGCAGGAGGTCCCTGATAATACTGCCCCTGGGATGTAACCAGGGGATACAGAGGGCGGGCCGGGGGCGGTATTGGGGGTGGATCTGGTGCGTTTGGGCCATCCTTCGGAGGGCGATGCTTAGGGGCTCCGCAACTCCTACAATTCTCCGCCCGATCAGGATTCTGATTTCCACATACCCCACATGTCCCCCCCTCAGGGCCTCTCGCGGCGCCATTGTAGGGCGGTGGCGCAGAGGCTCCTTCACTTAAATCAGTACATTTAGCATCACATATCATGTAACCATACAGTTTTTCTTCCTTATCCTTCCCTCCAACACTTTCAACTTCCACAAAACCTTCTTTTTGCAAACTTTTGGCCACTCGGAGGTGAGCCTGTGCCATCTCCAACCATCCTTTGTCAGATAACTGCCCTCTTTGATTCTCCACTACCTCTTGCCATTTAGATGGCTGCAATCTTCCCTTCTTTGGCAATCCCACCAACTTATACATTTTGAATGCATTTTTCACATACTTTTTCCCTTCTTTTCTACATACAATTTCTTCAACAGTCTCTGCCCCTTCAGGCAATTTATGTTCTCTCTGAAACAAACTAAACATCTTGATGTTCTATACTTGGGGAGTCTCCAATCCCGACAAAGACTACACAGCCGTGGCCACCGGCCTGTGCCCGGATCCCGGTCTCACAACACAAGGATTCTATCAAAATAATAAAGTCCCTGACCTAACAAACAATAGTCCCACCCTTGGTTGCCACAATGTGGGGACCGTATCCTCCCGGTCTTTGTCAATATATCCCGGAATAGTCCCTAGTGGACAAATCCCGTCCCGGACCCACTTGAATGTTCTATCAATATTCAAGTCCTGTCCTAAATTATCCCGAAGACTCCCTTGTCATTCAAATATCAACAACTCCAATGACTGTCAAAGTTCTTTCTACTTTTCACCAACCATACCGGGCAAAGGGGTTCGTGACTAAAATCAGTGACAAACCAGACTACTGGGAGTCACAGCAAAACAAAATTCGAAACGTGGCCGGGCTGGATCAAAGTTTTCTAGGTCGAGTCACTTTATTGTGACCACCCGCGGACCAGGCACCACAGACAATCTACTAACCGGGAGACATCAAATGGCCAACGGCAGTCAAATACACATGAATGTATCAACTTACCGTGACTCTTAGAGGCTGCAGTCCTCAATTTGATATCCTCCGGTCCTCGAGCGCCTCTGGCAGTGTTCGGGTCCTCGGGGGTCCTGGATCCACCTCAGGCCACGCCCCACGTTGGGCGCCAAAATGTTGGGGGTCGTTTGCCAACATTGGGGGTCACCCGTTTGTCCCGGTACTCCAAATCACGATCAGGGGAATTCACTTTGATGCGGAAAACAAAAAACTTGATTTCTGCTATTCAGTCCGGCTCAGGTACAAAAGACATACTTTATTGGGTGGAAGGTACAGAGGGTAAAAACATGTCGCTAGCGTGAAAAAGCTAACGCGTTTCAGGCTTAAACAATTTTCGCCCTTGTTCACAGCATAACGTACAATGAAGGATTGACTCTTTTTGTATAGTTTGTGGGTGTGGTATGCAAATTTCGTTCCCAATTACATCATCTCCAGTTAACCTTTACATTCTAGTCCTCCATTGTACGTTTTGAGATCACGTTAAAAACAAGTAATATACAGTTCCCTAACAAACATGTGCCTATTTAGTAAATATATGTTAGATCATTTCGGAAGTTGAGGCCATTCGGAGCCCTTACATTCAACTCCAGAATCCAATGAGCTTCACGGAGCCGCACTGTGTGCTCCCAATCTCAACCTCGTTCTGGTTTCTTAACTTTTTCGATCGCATAGAAAACGAACGAGGTAAGATCTCCTGCATGTTGTTCTAGAAAATGTTTTACCGCACCTGATTGGTGCGGTTGTTGTTTTTTAATGCCTGATATGTGTTCATGTATACGAGTTTTGACTTTTCTTATGCTACTACCCACATATGACATACGGCAATCGGTGCAATGTATTATGTATACCACATGGTGGCTATCGCAGTTTATAAACTGTTTTATGTTATAACTTTTTTCAGTATTTGTGTCAGATCTAAAAAAACCACTTTGTGCGGGGTTTTTGTTTTTCATTAATTTTTTCCCCCCACACGGGAAAAAATTTTTTTTAAATTGGGGCCCATTTTCCTGTTTTGTTTTTTACTCCCAAAAATTTTACTTTTAGAGATTTTTTACCAATTGTTACTTTTTCCCTTTTGGGACACATCTTTTTCCCTTGATAAAATGATTTTTGCCATTATCTCTCCTTTTTCCTAAAAAGGGTTTATTTTTTGGGAAAAAAAATTTTTTTTTTATTTGCCAAAATTCTGAACTATATGGTGAAAAAAATGTTGTATTTTCATTGTTGACCTTTTTGGATTTTTTTTTTGGGTATAGAAATTCTTCCAAGTTTTTTCCCCCTTTAAATTTTTAAATCTCGGGTTTTTGATCTTTTTTTCTGTGTCCCCCTTTTTTTTTCAATCTTTCTGTTATTGGACTTCTTTTTTCAAAATTTTCCTGTTCAGAACATGCTCTTTTTGCCCTTTTTAAATTCCCCCCAGGGGTTTTAGGGCCCTTGTTGGTAGGAAGGGGAAATGATAGTATTAGCTCTCAAAATCGTGTTCCCACTGGGGGTTTTTACATACAATTTGGGGAAATTTGTTTTTTAATTTCCTCCCCAACGTCCCCCAAAAAGATTTTCCAAATCCAAAAATGGCCCCCGCATTTCTTCCCCTAAAAATTGTAAAATAAAATTGCATATTTTGTTTTTAACATAGGAAATAAAACTGGTAGGGAAACCTATTTGACCCCCCCAGATGTTTAAACGGTGTCTATGTAAGGGCCCTTTCCAGACTAGCCGGGTTCCCAAAAAGGGATTGTGGATGTTGAAAAAATTAAACGGGCTCCCCCACCAAGCAAAAAAAAGGTTTGCAATGGTGGGGGGAATGACTTGGGCCCCCATAGGTGCTCCAGTGCCCTATAAAAAAAAACTTGTCATAAAAGGAGAAATAGTTTTTTTTGGGAAAAAGGGAAAATCTATGCTGCCCCAAAATAAAAATTTTTTGTTTTTCCCTCATAGTGCTAAAAAATTTTGAAGATGGTTTTTTGGGATGTTCTTTTTACTAGGGGGTTTGAGGGGGGTTAGGGGTCAATTTTTTTTGTCCGCTTTTCCGGTTTATTTTCAGTGCCCACATGAAATTTTTAAAGGATCTAAAAACCCAGAAAAAACTGCCCAAAAAAAGGGGCCCTGGAAAGGGTTTAAAACCATTGGTTAAAAGGAAAACCTGTAACCTGTACTTAAAACGACCCACTGATTCTCCCTTTCCAGAAAAAATTGGGACGCAGATCCGGGGGAAATTTTTTTTTATAAATTTTTTTTGGTTTACCCCTTTTATAAAAGGGGGATTCTGGGTTTAAATTTGTTTCTAAAATTCCGTTTTTTTTGGGTAATAACACCAAGGCTAATCCCTTCATTTTTTAAAACCCTTTGAAAATTTTTAAAAACATATATCCTTTTTTGGGATCATTTTCGGTGAGGGGAAAATTTTTGGGCCCCTTTCCCCTTTAAGATTTTAAAAAATTGGGTTTAAAAAAATAACCCCTTGCCCTTTTTCAGCAAATCCCCCCCCCTTATCTGCCTTTTTATTACGAGTTTGGGTTTTCCCCTTTAATTCCTTTAAGGCCCCTAAATTCTTCATTTGTTAAAATTTCTATTTTTTTTTTTTTTTTTAGGCTTTTAACTTTTTGAGATCCTCTCCATATGGAAATTTGGAAAAGGGTTCCCTCGCAAATTGTTCTAGATTTGAAGGGGGGAAAATGTTTGGATTGCTTAATGGTTGTTTTTTTTTAAATTTTCATGTTTTTTTATAGGTATCGGGAAACCCTCCTCCCAAATTTTTTTGGTATTTTTTTAAAGTTTGCTTTTTCATTTAAATAAGGTTTCATATTCATTTGTTTTTGCCCGTTGTCTAAATGCCGGGCTCTTGAATTTTCCCCCCTCAGATTTTTACAAAAAAAATGTTTTTTAAAAAAGTAAGGGATCTTTAAAAAAAGATTTAATTTTAAAAAAAGTATCAAACAAATCAAAAAATTTCGTTTTGGTGTAAAATTTTAATCCCTTTTTTTAAAACTTGGGATTTGTTTCTGTTATAAAATACAAGGGGGTTTGGCCCTATGGAAAATCAATTTTTCCCTTTTCCAAGATTCATTTGGGCCTCTTTTTTGGGTTTTTTTCCTGTCCTTTTGGGGTTTAGTTTTTTTTGTTGTTGTTTTTTTTTTTTGTTGCAAAAGTTTCGGATCCCCGTTTTTTGCGCATTTGGGTTTCCCCACCAGAGTCCTATTGGGAAAAAGTTTTTTAATTTTATTCTATACTGGAACTATCGATTTTGGGCCCCCTTTTTGCGTAGAATCTACCCCCGGAGAAACTTACTTCTTTTCTCGTTCTTTATGATCTTTTTTTTTTTGATTTTTTAATTGGATCTTGGGGGTCTGTTGTTTTGTTGCCAAATTTTAAACATTATTTTTTGTTTTTGTCCCAACGTCCGTTGTTTTTTACTTTTTTTTTTTCCCCCATTTTTTTTTTTCTATTTTTTCAAAAGTTGTTCTTTATTTTTTAAATTTCCCTTTTCGTTTTATAATTTGTTTGATCTTTTTTAATATTCCAATTTGATTTAGTTGTTGTAATTTCTAAATTCCCCAAATTTAAACAATTTCTCTGTTTCAAAAACAAAATATTATTGCATACCCCCAAAGAACATTCTGTTAACACTTCGTTCCCTTTATTTTTAAAAAACCTTGTTAATGGGAAAATTTTTTGGGGTTTTTTTGAGGGGCCCGACCCCCGTGGGGGATAATGTTTTTTTTTATATAAGTGCTAGGGAATTTCGGGGGCCCACCACATCTTTTTTCTCTTGCTTTTCAATTTTTTCCCTTTTGGCAATCAACAATCATAATCTTCATTTTCAGTAGTTATAGACTGTGCAGGTCCAAAAACTTGTGCTAATTTGCTTTTTCTATCCATGACTGGCACTTGTTCGTATGGATATGTATAGATAATATAAAAGTCTGAATCTTCAGAACATATTCCAAAAAAAATGTACCCTCTGTACCATATGTTTATAATCCCATAAATACCAATAGGAAACAGTCCAGCTCTATGGCATATTATATTGTGGTGTATTATGGGGGAAACAGCCTAGTAGGTCGTAAACTGCACAAAGTTAGATAATTTGTAAGGAAATTTTTGGCTGTAGCTCACCTCCAATGTAGTTAGACACACACCTGTTTCACTGGTATTCAGCGTCTCAATTTTCCTTTTTGCACGGGCCGCTGAAAATCCACGACCTCAGGACCTTTCAAATACACTTTGATGCGGAAAACAAAAAACTTGATTTCTGCTATTCGGTCCGGCTCAGGTACAAAAGACATACTTTATTGGGTGGAAGGTACAGAGGGTAAAAACATGTTGCTAGCGTGAAAAGCTAACGCGTTTCGGGCTTAAACAATTTTCACCCTTGTTCACAGGCATAACGACATGAAGGATTGACTCTTTTTGTATAGTTTGGGGGTTTGTGGTATTCAAATTCTTCCCCCAAATTACATCATTCCTGTTAACCTTTCATTCTAGTCCTTCCCTTGTCGTTTTAGATCACGTTAAAAAAAAGTAATATACAGTTCCCAACAAACATTGCCTATTTAGTAAATATAATGAGATCATTTCGGGAAATTGAGGCCATTGGAGCCCTTACATTTAACTCCAGAATCCAATGAGCTTCACGGAGCCGGGCCCGTTGTCCCAATCCCACTCGTTCTGGTTTCTTACTTTTTCGATCGCATAGAAAACGAACGAGGTAAGATCTCCTGCATGTTGTTCTAGAAAATGTTTTAAACCGCAACTGATTGGTGCGGTTGTTGTTTTTTAATGCTGATATGTTTCATGTATCGAGTTTTGACTTTTCTTATGCTACTACCCACATATGACATACAGCAATCGGGGCAATGTATTATGTATACCACTGGTGGCTATTACAGTTTATAAACTGTTTTATGTTATAAAAATTTTTCAGTATTTTTTCGATCTAAAAGTAACACTTTTTTGCGTGTATTGACATACACTACATCTTTTGCCACCAAACGGGTAAAATCCTGTTTTTAAAGAGAGCCAAGTTACTGTGTTAATTTTACTACTAAAATTAAATTTTAGAGATTTGATTACCAATTGTTACGTTTCTCTTAGGGACCCCATCTTATTCCTTGATCAATGATTTTTGCCATTTCCCCATCCTGTCTCAAAAATGTTATATTTTTGGGAAAAAAATCTTTTTTATTTGCCAAAATTCTGAACTATATGGTGTAAAAATGTTGTATTTCATTTTGACCTTTTTGGATTTTTTTTGGTACTAGTAATTCTTCACGAAATTTTTCCCTTTAACTTTAATCTTGCTTCTTTGATCATTTTTTCTGTGTACCCTCTTTTTTTCAATCTTTTTGTTATTGTGACTACTCTTTTTCAAAAACGTCCTGTTCAGAACATGCTCTTTTTGCCCTTATAAATTCACCCCCGGGATGCCTTGGAAAGGTATGAATGGAATGATAGCTATTAGCTCTCAAAATCGTGTTACCACTAATGGGCTTACGATACAATTTGGTAATGATTTTACTCCTCTCAACGTCACCAAAGAGTTCCAAATCCAAAAATGGCACCCGCATTCTATCACATATATGTGTAAAATGCAAATTGCATATATATTGTTATTAACATAGGAAATAAATCTGGTATGGACGCACATGACCCCCCA
>JAODAL010053810.1:0-25031 GCA_025379985.1 Phyllomedusa bahiana
TTTTTAAATCCAGGTCATGCTCTAAAGTTTACTATGATCCTAGGTGTTTTACCCCTCATATGCCAAAATCCGTAGCAAACTTGGCATTTAAAGGGGTTGTCTCACCACACTGTTTCATAGCGTTAAAAACAGCTTTCATTCATGCATCCTGTCTCTTCCTGGTCAGGCTGTGGGTGATTAGCATATCAATTCCATGTTCAAAGGTCTGATAATTACTCTGACTTGAGAGCAGGAGATGTTTATCTGAAGTCCAGAGAATCTTCAGAGCTAAAGTAAATAAAAGTAATATCTTGTTTGTTAGATTAGATAACAGTCAAGCTCTCAAGCTGCCAGCAGTTCTGTGTGCCTACCTCTGTGATAACGTCATTCCTGCTATCAAATCATACAAAAACCAGGGGAGAGCAGGGAGAACAGGTCGGTAACCTAGAGAAACTTGAGTGCATTCAGAGATGATAGAATAACTTTTATCTCCTCAAAGAAAAATAAACAAAGCCATCTTTTAGGGAAATATCTTCATTTACTGTTCCCTACATGCTGAAAGCTAATCATTGTGTTGAGACAACCCCTTTAAGGGATTTAACAGAGAGAGGAGCTTTCCTCTATCTTCCATCAGCACTCCACTGTGTGATCACAGGGCACCAATGGTTGCCATGACAGGTGAAGGCCTAACAAAAACCTCCGGTCTGTTTGTGACATAGACCTGTCAGGCACTGCCCAGAGACAGAGCTGGAGAGGTAGACTGACAATTGGCTTAATACACGGCAGTGCAGTCATATACTTCAATGTATTATAACAGTGATCAAGTGATCGCTCAGTCCAATCCTATATTGGGACAAGTAAAGAAAAAAGTGAAACAGCAAAAAATACGTAAGTAAAAAGACACACACAAGCATTTCCCCATCATAAATACTTATCGCGCAAAAAACTAAAATAATGTGCACATATTTGGTATCACCACAAGCATAATGACCTGAGCAATAACTTTGTATTGTATTGACTATAAAAGGAATGTGGCCTTTTAACCTCACTTTTTGTTTTCTATGTTCGGCCCAATTACCTGGCCGAATTTGAGAATCCTGGTTTATATTATGTTATCTGTACAGCAGTTACTGGTTATAGACTTGCTATTTAAGGGTCAAGGCTAGCGGAGTGTCCGTACATCTGATAGAACCATACTGTTTGCCATCCAGCTTTCCCAGTGAGAGAGAAGTAATGGCTATTGGCATATTTATCAGTACTGTTGTAAGAACAGGATAAGATTAACATGCTTAATTCAGTAAATTAATAATACATATGTAGCACCCATTACAAGTCATGTCTCATTGGAGCATCTTTTTAACCCCTTCCTGACATTTGACACAAGTTTACGTCATGTTCGGGAAGGGGTTTTTCAGAAAATTTGCACCAAAATTTTATAGTAACGCGAACATGCGGCCGGGGAAAAATAACTAAGAACCGGGCCCCTAAAAATTTTTTTGGATGTCCTTTCCCCCCCCCGAACCACAAATTTTTACGACACAGGCTCTGCAGACATATATTTTATTACTCTGCATTACTCTTGACCACAGGACTTTCTCTGATGAGTCGTTGATTTTCCCTTTTTTTCTGCACTGGTCCGGGACCCAGATAACCTCTTCCGGCCACCATTCATCTCTACAAATTTGGACACAAAAATCCCATTTTTGAGCACCCCCCTCACTTTTTTCCCCACCCATTACAAACACCCAGGTGGGAGAGCGGGTCAGGTTTATCTTGAGGCATAGTCCCAAAAAGGGGTGGGTAAAAATAGAGGACTAATCTCCTGGAGACTGTGCTACAGCTACCTGTACCCCTTAGATTTATATTACCCGGTAAGTAGGTGGCCCAGGTTTTTTAAGTAGTTACAAAAATTTTAGGTTTGGTAGCCCAAAAGATATTTGAGGCTCCAGGAGGAGTGGTACATTAACCCCCATAGGCATGGAAAGGCCCGGTAGGTAGGCCATAGTAATAGTTTGGGCCCCATGTAGGGCTTGGGAGGTAAATAGGTCCTAGTTAGGTAGGTAGACTACAGGTTACATCAAGTTCTCTCCGTTTTATGGTAATACTTTTAGAGGAGGAAAAAAAATACTGGCGCAATATGCACAAGTTTTGAAAGAAACTGTTCTTCAAGTTCTTTCACAAAAGGGGAACCCAAATTGAGAAAAGGGTCAGAAACAAATTTAATTTGAAGATATACTTTTCATTTAAAGCAGAGAAAGCATAATCAGTTTGTTAAAGATCTTACTGATTTCAAAGACAATAAGGCCTATTATTTTTCTGACACACCACAGAGTTTTGATTCAGAGTTTCTCCTCCATGGGACTTTCTGATAACAAAGTGGGAACCCCTCCTCTTTACTTTTCCCTTTAAGGACAAGAAATAGGGGTACGGGAAGATGGACCTATTACAAAAATCTAAATTTCAACAGAAGAACATTATGATTTTTGGGAAATATTTGTTTAAATAAATAAAAGAAAATGGGGGTATATTGGGTTTAGAGACCCCACTGATTTTTTTCAAAACATAAAGCAAATTAGATGTCGAGGGTTTGATTGTAAAAAGAATACTTTTTCCTTTATCCAAGGTTTTTGACCACTGCCACCTTTTATGGTCTCCCCAAAATCAATTTTAAATCCCCTTAAGTGCTGCCCTATAGTTTCTGGTAGTAATATTTTAACTCAGAATGTTAGTCCGGTTTTTACGCCAGACCCTGCTAGGGCCCGCACGTGCCCGGCCCCTCCCTTACCTGGGCCACCCGGCGGCATCCTCTATTTCCCTGGCTTTTGTCATTCCCTGCCCGGCTCCTGTCTGCCCTGCAGGTTTTCCTCTGGCAGATTTGAGTTCCATTGCCTCCCCCGGGCTCCCTGACCCCAAAGCGCATACTGCTCCGCTGGGGGCTTTGGCCGGCACTGCACGCTTTTAAAAGAGACAGTTTTTTTCTGTTTCCGTTCTTTACCTTGACCCCTGGCTTCATAAGGCACTCCCTGTCCTTGCTCTCTGGTCAGTTCGTTGGTGTGTTTGTTTCTGCTTAGAGCTTGACCCCCTGGCTGCTGAATCACTGCTGTTACTTCTGTTTGTTTACCAGTACATTTACCAGTTACCTGTTGAACATCTGTCGCTCCACCAGTCTGCTAAATACCTGTTGAAACTGACTTGCACCAAGACCTCCCAAACCCGGGAAATTTGGCCACCCTTTTTTAAAACGGCTACACCGTGTGCCCTGTTCTCCGTCCTAGCATTGGCTTTCCAGTCCTGTACTTTGGCTACCCACTGCGAGTGTTAGGGTATGTTCACACTGCTTATTTTGGGCTTATTTTGCACTTAAAATTGAGGAATGCCCCCATAAAAAGGAAAACCCCATAGCTCTCAAGAGAACATCATTACGCCTCCTCCCCCTGCTCGTACAATACAATAAAATTTTGTACGTGCGGGGAGATAAATGACATGTCAATTATTTGCAGTGAATACGCGCCACAAGTAATGCATGTCTACGGGGCCACACACCGCGGGAGTACGTGCGTATTAGCGCGAGCTCCCGAAACACACTATGTACTGCGGCGTGTACTTCCCTGCGTAAATGGGGGAACATATCCTTCCACCCTTCTCCCGGGGGCCCAGAGATCGCATCCCGGGGGGGTTTCTAGCAACCTCCGTTAGAAAACGTAACATTTGGGGTCTATTTAGATCGTGTTCTCCATCCTTTTGTTTTATCCCTTCCTTCATATATTCGTGATACAACTGATTTACTTCAAAACTGGAAATTTTTTTCCTTGGGGGTTTTTTTTATATTTTAAAATGATGTAGAGGCACTTTACAGCTCCATTCCACATAATTGGGAAATGAGGGCTTTTCTTGAGATACGCAGCCTCCATCTAAGGCCCCACAATGAATTTATTTTGGATCTATTAGAATTACTTTTTATTCAATGGTAATTTCTTCACCACTCGGGGGCACCCAGGAGAAATCCCTGTCGCCACCTATGCAATTTGCCCCGGGGGCTGGTGGGAGAACCCCATTGTTTTTTTTCTGATATATTTGTTCAATTTACATATTAAAACTGTGGATCCCCATATTGACAACATTTTGGTTATATTTAAAGGAAAAAGAGGGATCAATTTATTCATTTTTTTGAAACCCACCCCCAAAAAATTGATTTGAAATTTAACTATGAAAATTTGGATTGGACCATTTAAATTTTTTGGATGGGGTAATTTCAAAAAATGATGTGGGCTGTTTTGAAACAACTGTTTACAGGAATCCAACTGCAGGAAATAATCTTCTGTGGTGGGACTCGTTCCATCCTTCCCCCCCCATAAAAAAATACCCAAAGGAAAAACTTGCGTTTAGTTGGGAAATTGTTCTTTTTATAGACCTTTTTAAAAAATACTCAAAACTGTTACAGAAAATTTTTGGGGAGAGGGGGATCCCCAATAAAATATTAGGGCCGCTTTTTAAGTCTTGACAACAAGAGATCAAATTTTTTTTGAAACCAAAACTAAGCCAGATCAGTTGGGGTATGAGAATTTTACCACTATGAACGGCATCAGAAGAAGTTCGTAAAATCATTTCCAGATTTTTTGGGCCAAACCTGAAAGTGATCAATTGATTTTTTGTTCAATATATTTTCCCCCCCAATTACATTCAAAAGGGAAAAAATTTGGGGGTCACCTCACCCAACCACATGTTCCCTACAAACAGGGTAAACTTTGTTTGGAAAAAAAATCAAAAACACTATCAGTGGGATTTAAGGGCCCGTGCAACATCAAGTTACAAAATGTTTTAGGGGGTCCTGTTACGGGTTCTTTTGTAATTGGGGGGTTTTTCCCCTTGCAAAACAAAGAAAGTGAATATATGGCCCAATGCGACTTCCCCCTTGTAATTATTTGGGGAAAACCAAGTGAGAATTCGGGGACATTTTTTGAAATGTTGGGATATCCAACATAGTTGAGATACCCCACCTCACATTAAAAAAGACATCCAAAAGACCATTCAGATAAAATTTAAAGTTTTGAAGTGATGAATAAACATTAAAAGGGGTGTATTTAAGACGGCTATTCAAAAAACATTGGGTCTATCTTAGAGACGGGCATCCTTTTGGGGTTTTAAATAAAATTTAATTTAATTGTTTTATCAATAATACTAAAACAATTTGTTTTTTTTTTTTATTTATTTTCATTTTCTCTTTCTTGTATCTCTTCTTTTTTGAGTTTTTGGTGTTTATCTTAAGTAGGATGGGTATGAGTTTTTGCGTTTATCTTAAGTTATTTTATTATGATATATTCAAAGTCCAACTGTTAGTGATATGTATATTGAAAGTCCATTCTTAAGGGAGGTTTTTTTTTTTGTGCCCTCGAAAGCCTTTAAAATACGTTTGGAAGCGCCTTGATGCTTTTCATGCGCATGGGGGGCAGGCCCCTTAAAGAGTGCCCCTTGACTTATCGGCGCATACGCTTTTGACAGCTTTAAACGCTGCAAAACTTCGGGGGTTCGTCTAAAAATGCAAATGGGGAATAATGTGCGGGGAAAAAATTCTGGAAGCATATCCCGGGGGCGCACTTTGTATAGCAAAGTTAATCCTAAAAGGCCTTCCTTCATAGGGTTTCGTATGGACTATTCTTAAATCCCGGAATTTATTTAGTTTTTGTTTTTTTAGAACTATTGATTGGGTTTTGGGGGTCTAAAGGCAGGATTTAAAGGGTCTATTTTTTTGATCCTTGGGCGCCACCTCAGCCTGCTTTCATTTGGTATCATGCGGCTCATGGGGGAGGCAGTTTGGTTCTTATCTTAGAAATGAATAGTGCCATTTCACTTACAAGTATCAAACTTTGTCCTGCTTCATTGTTAGTATTATATATATTTTTGGATACCAAAGATACAATGGAATCTAGTGAGTATATGTGATTAATCTATATTCAGTTGGGCTATTGTTTGGATTAATCATTGCCCTATTTACATGTATATTGAGTATATTTAATAATAGTTCACATGGACTCCATGTCCCTCCCCTGTATATAATCATACTATCTCTAAGATACTTTTTCAATTTGTTGTAGTTTATGGATTATTTGTGTGTGCAAACATATTAATCTTTGTTTGTTAAATATTCATATCAATTTAAAAACCAGCTGTATTTTTGCTCCTTGATAAACCCACATATTTTTTGGGGAAACTTGTCGGGGTAGATATTGGAGTATTTGGATCTTTTTGGGCACACATTAGACATCTAAAGGTCTTTTTTATCAATTTGCTGTAGTTTACAGTATTCTTGATTCTTGATTGGTTTAGAGATAGTGTGGGGTTTTTGGGGCGGTTACCCCGCTTTAGGCAGGCGTGTTTGGTTGAGGGTACACTAGGGGATTTTGTTTACTTTTAAACTTATATTAATAAAGATTATATTTTATTGTTAAGGCCTTATTTTCCTAAATTATTTTCTGTGATTTTGTTTAAGTTGTATATGGGTTTGGCTTGTATTTTTTGGGAATCTAAGGTGGTAATGGTCCAGACTATCTGATTACTTGAATACTGGTCCTGTGACAGGAGCTTCCGAAGATAGCTGAATGGAGCCTTAAAAGCAGATGTGAACCAAGCCTAAAATATACATCTGTTTTCTAGAAATATAAGTTACATATCAGTACAATGTTACAGCAAGCACAGCCTAGAGGAAATGCACTGAATAAACATACTGAGGATGATTTATCCATGTGTTAATTTTATGGTATAAACACAATGAAAATTATAATGTTTGGTCCCAATGCCATATTTATGACTCCCCTGTGCCACTTTAAACGACATGTAATTGAAAAACTTAGTGCTGGGAAATGTACCACCACATTAATCAATAATCTTGATTGATTTCAGTGCAGTTAGGTCGAAAAACTGTGGTGGTTGCATTGATACATGACCTCCATACTGTATATAGCACCACCACATTAATGCTAAAGCAGTACCAGCCTGTGGACGATTATGATCATCTGTTGTGCGTCATATCAATGTATAATGTGGACGGGTGGAGATAATTTGAATATTAATCAACAATCAAGCTCATATAAATAGCACGTAAAAAGGGGATCATTATTAAATTTTAAAAAAGCCAGGGGCCCCAAGGGGCATCCCTCATGTCTAATGCAAGAAACAAATTTTTGCCAACAAAAAGTCAATTTCAAATGGAATGCAAATAGCAGTGGCAGACTTTAACTTCTTGAAAACTGCCCTCTGACTATAAACATCTGGGCAGTGGCTGTATATCTCCGCATGTTCTGGAACATCTTGTGCAGAGAGCACAAAGCCCTTTCTTAAATTTTAAAAAGCTTTGGGAGGAACATCCAGCTGTCAGCGATAAAATTTGGGCCCCCTACTAGAAAAAGGGGTGGGTTTATATGGCTTCTTGCTTGCTCTATATAAAAAACTAGGAAAACTCACGGCTTCCCGCTGCAAAGGGCAAAGTAACCGCCAGGTTTTTTACAAAATGTTTTCAGGTTTATATCAGACTCAGAACACTCTTTATAAGTTTCAGGGGACTGTTTCCCCCTGTATTTCCACTGTAACTGGTGCTTATATGTCAGCCCCAGAGCAAATCAGAAAAGAAAATTATGTAAAAATGCCTCCCATAGATCTTTTTCTGATCTTTGGAAAGAGGAGGGGCACAATATGTAAAATAAAGTAATAATAAAAATACACACACAATTTAAAATCAGTAACAGCCCAAACCGTGACATTAATCCCCACCCTGACCCTAAAACATTATATTCCCTATTTATTAACATCTGTGACAGAAAAGTGACACAATTATAAAAATTATTATTGTTAAAAAAATTAATTCGAAAACGTGAAATACAGACTTTTTAATTTTTTTTCTGAAAATAAAAATTTTACAGAAAAAAAAAAGCCCTAACAAAAACGCAGAAAAAAGGGAAAAAAAAAAAAAGAATAAAAAGAGCGCAAAAAAGCAAAAAAAAATGTTTAAAAAAATTGGGGATGGCTATGGAAAAAAAAAGAAAGGGGGGAGGGGGGGGGGAGGGGGGGGAACTTAAACCCCTCAGGGAAATGTTAATTAACAATTATTAACCCCTTTCTAACTGCAGTGATTTGTGTTTACATTGTGTTTGTCCACTTCTTAAGAAAAATTAATATCCATCTTTTGGGGGACCCCAAATTAAAATTTTATTCTTGAACTTTTTGAATGGGGGCATCACTTCTGCAGAGCCCATAATGGGGGTAAAAAGCGATCCATAATTTTTCCCCACCACTCGGAACTTTTTAAAAACCGAACAGTGATGTAAAAACAAACAAAATCCCCAGCAGCCAATCAGTAGATGCACGGTTAAAGGGCCCATTCAGATGTTTAAAGACCCAACCCAAAAAGGGATAAACCTAGGGACCACCAAAACAATAAAAATTAGCTTTTAATAAAAACAAAAAAAATGAAAAGACAAAAAAAACCAATCTAAACTAAACCAATGCAAAAAATAAAAACCTACATCTATGGTACCTACAAATAAAAGGGGAAAAACGCCCCCCAAAAAAAAGGGGGTTCCCCCACCCTTTCCTAAACTAAACCCAAAAACCCATACTAACTTTTCCCCCTTAAAAAAAAAACATAAACAAAAGGGCAAAAACAAAGATTAAAAACATTCATTTTTCCCAACTGAATCTGGGTGAATTCCCTAAATCCACTGACGTTTTTTCCCCCTATTTTAATTGGGGGGTTTTATCCCGGGAAAAAAAGGGAATAGGGATACAACACACTAAAAAAACCCCTTTAGATAAACCCTTTCTGCCCCCTTTTTTCAAAATGCAAGGATGAGTTTTCTGAATAGTCCGGTGGGATCCCAGGGGGGGGAAAAACTTAAAAGGAGGGCCCCCAAAACGTTTTACATCATCGGGGGACCCGCCTTTGGGGTGGGCCCCGTTATAAGTTATCCTGGGGAACAATTTTTTTTTTTTTCAAATTTCCCCTTCCAAAACCCTTTGAAAAACCCCGTATCCATAAAAGTCCCGGTCGTTTGGGGTTTCACACTCACCCTTTACGTAAAAAATACGTCCTTTGGATCGCGGGAAACTCTAAGGGAAAAATTCGCGCGGTTTGGCCGGGGGTTCCCCCAAGCTGTTTTAATTAAAAGCTTACATCCCCAAAGGGCGGCCCCCCCGGGGAACCCCCGGGGGGGGGGGGGGGGGGGGGGGGGGGGGGGGGGGGGGGGGCGGTTTTAAACCCCTTTAAAAAAACGCGAAAAGATCGGGTGGCAATAACAAAGGGGGGACCCCCAGGAGGGGATCGCTCCTCCTGCGCTCGTCGGGGCCGGGGCAGCGCACGGGTCGGGCGATCCCTTTCAGCTCCTGGGTTTTTCCACAAAACACCACGGAAGGCAGAGAATGCCTTTCCCGGGGTTTTTTATGACTTCACGACGCCCGGGGAAAAAGTGCCCTTTGGGGCTTTTCCCCCGGGATCGTGGGCTGAACCCTTTGTCAAGGAACCGCTCATAGCAACAAGTGTGTAATGGGGTCCTAAAATTTTTTGAGAAATCAAAAATCACTTTATTCAAATCCCCCAAAGGGGGAAAAATAAAAAAATAACTTTAAAAAATGAAAAAAAAAAAAAAAAAAGGGGAAAAAAATTAAAACATAAACACAAAAAAAAAAGTAAAAAAACGCATAAAAAACCCCCCTCCCCCCCTTTAACCCAAAACCCCAAAACGCCCCAAAAAAGATTTAAAAATAAATAAAGTACCCTTATTTTGGGGAAACGCCCGCGACCCTAACACCGGGCCCCCCTAAATCTTTTTAAAGTTAATTAAACCCCCTATGGTGAACCCGTAAAAAAAAAACCCCCAAAAAAAATCACAGAATTTAAAATTTTTTTAAACCCCGGGACACATAAAATGGGGAAAAAAAAAAAGCGATCAAAAACTCCTATAAATGCCAAAGTTTTCCAATTAAAAAATTTAGTTCATCCCGCAAAAAAAAAGTCCTCATACAGCCTTTATAACGGAAAAATAAAAATGTAAGGGGTCCAAAGATAGCGATGCAAAAAAATTTTTTAAAACCCATAAAAAAACCCTTTTCTTTTTTTTAAAATGCTTCATTTTAAAAAAAAACTAATAAAATTGAGGTATCGCCATAAACTAGCCCCAAAGAGTAAAGCTAACTTAACAAAGGGTACGGGATGGGGGAGCCCGTTAAAAAAAAAAATAAAAAAAAACTACTGGATTGCATATTTTTTTCACCCCGGCCTCCAAAAACTGGATTTTAAAAAAAAACGATCAAAAACCATTGACCCCCCCAAAAAAGAAAACTAATAAAAACGTCAACCATCTTTGCAAAAAAACAAGTCCCCCCAAAAAAACCCAAAACCCCAGAAAAAATTTAAAAGTTATGGGTCCCCCACCCGGCCCATGGCGATGCAAAAAATTTATTTTCCCTTGGTTTAATAAAAGTTTTTTTTAAATTTTTATAAAAAACATTTAAAAAAAAAAAAAAAATTTCAAATTTTGGGTATCGGGGTAATCCATTGACCTGCTGATAAAGCACCATGTCCCTAAAATACCGTACAGTTACCGCTATAAAAAATAAAAATAAAAAACACTACCAAATTGCTGTATTTTGTTCCAAACATAGGGATCAAATGCACCTATAATGGTACCCCAAAAAAAAACTTCAACTCATTTCCCCCAAAAAACAACCCATACACAAACTCTGCACCCCAGAAAAAAAAAGTTTATGGCCGCAGAATAGGACAACCCTAAAAAATTTGCAATTTTTTTTTAAAACGTAATTTTTTAAAAAGTGTAAAAGTCAAAAAAACAGAAAAACTAAAAAAAATATATAACATATGTAAAATGTACCGGACCTCCATATTAAAAATTATCACAACATTTTTTAAATGCACGGCGAATGCTGTATAAAAGGGAAAATCCCAAAAAAAAAAAGGGGCGGGAAAAGGCCCCTTTTTTCCCCCCCCCCATTTTCATTGCCCCAAAAAGGGTAAAAAAAACAATGGGGAAAAACCTGTGGGATCCCAAAAAGCACAGTACAACCCCCTAATGAAATCCCCTGAGGGGTGGGTTTTATCTAAAATGGGGGCGACCTTTTGGAAAAGGGTTTTGCCCGTTTTTGCTACTTTGGGGTCTTTTAAAAATGGACCCTGGGCCCCCCCCAAAATTCCGCGTTTCCAAAAGCCAAATAGCACTCCCTCCCCCTTTTTTTAAAGCCCCCGCCCATGGGGGCCCAACCACAGTTTAAAAACCCACAAAGTAGGGGAAATTTCCCAACTTGGGAAAAATTGCTTAACAATTTTTTTTGTTAAAGGGTTTTTTTTTTCCCAGGAATTCCCTTTTATATAAAGAAACATTTTAAGATAAAATTTGCAAAATTAAAATTTAAAAAATGTTTTTTTTAATTTTTTACACCTTATGCTAAAAAATTTTTTTTTAAAATTTCCTTTTGGGGTCTAATAAAAACAATGCCCAAAAACCCCGATATATTTTTTAATGGGGTTTTATTTTTTCCAAAAAATGGGGGGTCTTTTTTAGGGGTGGGTTTTTTAAGTTTTAGCACCTAAGGGGGGGGTCCCCCAAACCCCGAAATGGCGCCTAAATAAAATCGATTGAAAATTTAGACCCCAAAGTATAGTAGGGGCACCTCCTATTCTGGGGTTATGGTTACCAAAATAATGCACTAGGCCACAAATGGGGATAAACTCAAAAACTCGACCCGGGGGAATTGATATTAAGTTTTCTTTTACCTAGTCACTTTTTCTGTTTTTCCAGTGAATAAAGGGGTAAATATTGAAAAACTGGCCAAAAAAAAAATGGAAAATTTGAAATTTTTTACCACCCCTTTTTTTTTAATTTTCGTGAAAAAAAAACTAAAAAGGGGATATCAAACTTTTTAAAAAAGTTTTTTGTTTAAAAACTTAAAAAGGGGGCCCCGTATTCCCCAGAGGTGTTTACTTATGGGGTAAAATTTAAAATCAGGCCCTCAAAAACCACGTTTAAACCCGGAGTGGTCCCCCCAAAAAAATGTATATTTCCCAAAATTTTTTTTGAAAAATTTAAAATTACACTAAATTTTTAAGCCCCCAAAAGTCCCTAAAAAAAAAAAAAAAACATTAAAAAAAAAGGGTCCCAAACCCATAGTGGACCTTTTGGTAGATGCCCAATTATAAAACCCATTTTTTTTTGGAAAAAATTAAACTGCCTTTCACGCAGAAATTTTGGGACTTTTAAAATTTGAAAAAATTTTTCTAAAATTTTTATAAATTTTGAAAATTTTTTACAAAAAAACAAAGGGTTGAAAGGGTAAAAAATTCTTAAATAACTTAAAGACAATGTTCACGAGAAAAAAAATCTCTAATCCATGGAAGGTAAAAGTGGGCCCCAAAACTTTTTAAAAAAAAAATAAAGTGAAAATTTTTGAAGAATTTCAAAAATAGGCTTTTTGGGCAGGAAAAAATCAAAATCAGGTGGGGCCTTTAAGGGTTAAAAAGGGGCCCCCAAAAAATGAATAATTTTTAAATTTACAACCCCTTTAACAATTAATAGTCATAAAGATGCATTCAATGTATCACAAAGCAGTGCAGGCTGAGGTACATATTAAATACATAATAATAATATATAGTATAAATAGCATAAAAGTACAACATCCAGCACAAGGGGATAAAACATCAAAACCCCCATGCACACTAAACATTCCTCCAAAAGGGATGAAAAAGGGCCTGGTTTACATTTAAAATTAAAAAAACCCCCATTAAAAGAGGGACCCATTTTTTCAAACTGAGACCAAAGGCACCCGACGGGCTCCTTGAGTACATTGGGTCCAACCCGGTTTCTGGGCCCTGGTTTCCCTTTCATTCACCCAAAAAATTTTTTCCCTTTCTTTCCAAAGGAACTTGTGATGGAGGGTTCCAACACAAAACCTCTTGGGCCTTTAGTAACCAAGGGATAATAAAAAAAAATAAAAACATTTAAAAAAACCCGAATGGGGATGAAGGATTAAGTGGGGGAAAAAAGGAAAAGTTAAAAAACAAAGCCCAAAGCTTTAAAAAAAAGAAAAACAATAAAGGGGGAAATAGGTCCAAATTGTTGGGCGCAAAAAATGGGTTCTGTCCCCAGCGACGGTTTTTCATCGAAAAGGAAAAAAAAAAAAACCAATGAAATACCCATTAAAATAAGGGGCAAGTGAAAGCTGATATTAAAATGGGATAATGGGGGTTACCTGGCCCGTCAGTATGGGATTATTTAAATGTTGCTTTTTGGGTTTAAAGCAACACAAGGGCCCCCCCCATGTTTATACCCGTATGCCATAATATGTGTGCTCACTGACTGAAAGTGCAACATACAAAATGAAAAATACTAAAAATGAAGAGAAAAACGCACTGTGAATGTGATTTTTTTTTCTTTTGTTGATCACAAGCGTTGAACTATTTTTAGATTGTTATTCACTAAAAAAACACATCAGAAATGGGCAGAGGTCCCTTCTAAATCCTTTTAGTTGGTGGTTTATCAAAGACTGGACAACATCCTGACAGGACCAGGGAGTGTACTGGTTGTAAGAGAAGGCGCTGTCCCCATTGTCTAAGCCAAGCTCTACCTGAGGACACGAGGAAGAAGCAACACATGGACCTACCTCCGGAGTTACTCTTTCTTAGTCCTGCAACCACAGTCACACACAGAAGTGTTGTTACATTCAGAATTATTTTTCCACCCCAAAGGGGCTCCTTGTAAATATCATCCTACTTTACTAAGTGCATATTGGAGCCCCATATACAGCAAAAATAGTCCTGGTGTTAGCCCAGCAAACGGTGGCAAGAATGGGCAATGTCTGCGTGACTTTAGGCAGAACTTCAGTCTTAATTGATGGTTAATAGGGCACTGCAAGAAAGCCTTATCAGAAAAGTCAAACTGTGGTGCCCTAAAAGTTTTGATTCCTGCCACAAAATCCTACCATGTCTAGACAAAAGAGCCTGGCAAGTAGTGTATGTGTGGTGGGAGACAACAGCAGTCTAAATCTGGCCATGACATCCCTTGAAGAAGAACTTCACTCCACTCTCCAGACTCATTTTTGCTTGCATATATTCCTTATTGAAGTGTGGTATTATATCATACAGATTATGGTCATTACATTTCATATATCCTTTATGAAACGATAAAGCAGGTCCATGGCAAATTCAATTCCAACAAGAATAAGTTGTAAACAGGGAAAGGCAGGCCTATGTCAGTGTCAGCTGTGTGGGGCATGCCAAGTAACATACTTTCCTATACTCCATTCAAAGGAGAAAACGAGGTGGCACCGGTATACGTCTCTGTAGTCCTATATAGTGTATAGAACAGTGTCCATTTAATGCAGACGGGTGGTGCTCAGTAAAAAAGAAAGTAGCACAATTGAAATTTCAATCTTCAGAAAGAGTATTTACGGCACTCACCCAACTTCTTCTGCAAAATCCTTTTATTGGAACATAAAATCAGGGAATCGGCACATTTCACAAACACATCCATACTTTCCTATACTATGGTCCCCCCTGCCCTAAATAAAATGCTGATTTAATTAACTTCTCATGTACACAATATACACTACACTTCATATACATTATATACACCATATACAGCACTATACACAACTTACATACATACACTTTAAACCGCATATACCACTGTTCATAGGGGGGGGGCAACCCCCTTCAATCAAACCAGGCCACCTTCCTGCATTGCTCCATGGTCCACTTATAATGATCATGTAGGGTCCTTCGTTGGTGGACTGGGGTCAGCATGGAAAGTCTGGCCAGGCTACATTGATGAAGCAAGTTGCAATGCAGTGCGTTCTGACATCTGTCATTCCCAACATAAACAAGTTCAGCAATTTGTGCTATAGAAGTTCTTCTGTAGGATCAAACTAGACACAAGGGTTCACTCTCCACATCACTGATCCTTGGAAGTACTTGCTAACATAATCAATGTGAGTCACTTCACCGGTCACTGGTTGTTATAACATAAGGTACAAAGCATATAAATGGGATCAGACCACACAAGCTAGACCCTGTGCCCCACACAAATAAGTGACCTTTGACCTACCTTTCACCCCTATTGGTAGGTGCTAACCACTGCACACTGGGAACACAAGACCTGGGGCAACATGTATGAATTCGAATGCGTACTTTTTTTTTACTTGGCGCCGACACTACATTTCTAAATAGATATAGAAGAGTGTAGAATAAGGCAGTATGAATATTTTTGGCGCATTACATAGAGCTTAATGCGCCAAACTTTGTATGGGCATAGAGTGTAATGCGCCAAACTTGGCGCACGAAGCTCTATGTAATGCGCCAAAAATCTGTCGTATTCTACAATCTTCTATATCTATTTAGAACTGTGGTGTTGGCACCAAGTAAAAAAAAGATACGCATTCGAATTCATACATGTCGCCCCTGATGTTTTAGAGATACTGTGACCCAGTTGTCCGGCCATCACAAATTGGCCTTTTTAAGGGGATGTTCACAGGATGTGTAAAATTGTCATGTTACATAGTTTGTAAGGCCGAAAAAAGACATCCAGTTCAGCCTATTGTGCTAAAGTGCTGATCCAGAGGAAGGCAAAAACCCCCATGAGGTAGAAGCCAATTGTCCTCATTTTAGGGAAAAAAACTCCTTCCCGACTCCAATCTGGCAATCAGTATAATCCCTGGATCAACGATCCCTCTCCAGAATCCTAGTTACTATAACTTGTTATATTATTACGCTCCAGAAATGCATCCAGACCCTTTTTGAACTCTGTTAGGGAATTCACCATGACAAGTTCCTCTGGCAGAAAGTTCCACAGTCTCACTGCTCTTACAGTAAAGAATCTCTTTCTATGTTTGTGTAGCAATCTTCTTTCTTCTAGATGTAGAGGATGTCCCTCTTGTCCTAAATCCAGTGCTGAGTATAAATAGATCATGGGAGAGATCTCTATATTGATCTTTGATATATTTATACATATTTATTATGTCCGTCTTTTCTCTTTTCAGCCTGACACTGGCTGTTACACTGGCTGTTACAGTTAAGTTTACTGTCCACCAGGATTCCGTAGTCCTTCTCCATGTCACTTTTTCCCAGCGTTTTTCCATTTAACATGTAATCATGTAATGGATTTCTCTTCCCCATGTGCATAACCTTTCATTTATCTGTGTTAAACCTCATCTGCCACTTCTCTGCCCAGGCCTCCAACTTATCCAGATCCCTTTGTAATAAAACATTATCCTCTATTTTGTCAATTACTTTACAGAGCTTAGTATCATCTGCAAAGATAGATATTCTACTGTGCAATCCCTGTGTAAGATCATTCATTAAAATATTAAAGAGGATAGGGCCCAATACTGGTTCAGTATGTTGTATTCAGTTGTTGAAAGCCGCGCTGTCTGACATTCTTTTTTAATAATTATTTCACACTTTTATTGCAAGTGGATTTAGGGTGTTTTTTTGGATTTGGTTTACTCATAGTTTACAGTGGGAAATGTGTCTAATTCCTTCCTATGTGGTTTTGGGCACATATTACATGAGATTTTTAGCCATCCCCATTGACATAAATCGTAAAATTGCACGCATTTTCTGCATGGAATAGGACCAAAGAATGAATATGTTCCCTGTTTTTTAACCACAAGTTAGCTTTATAAACAATGGGCCAAAAAAACGTGTTGTATGAACTATAATGCATATTTTCTACATAGGTCAATGCGAATCATTTTCTTTGGCCTTTTGACTAGATGAGAGCCTAAGGCTATGTTCACACGGGTGAAATTGGGATGCATTGCGGCACGTATTTCGCGCCATACTGCGCTCAATACGGGCCGAGATATGTCCCAATAATTACGGTAATCCACAGTTCTCATAGAGAACTATGAAGTACGTCTCCTCTCCCTGCTCGCACAAAACGCCGCGGGGGGAAATAAGTGATATTTCAATTACTAGCGGCGAATACGTGCCGCTACCAAAGAATGTATATGCGGCCGGCGGGCTGCCGCCCCCTCCCCCACTCACCCCGCGGGAGCTCACGCCGACCGGCGCAAGCTCCCGAAGTCCCGGCGTAATTGCGCCCCGCAATTATGCCGTGTGAACATAGCCTGAGAGCCACTCAGATTTTACACTTGCCCATTTTTACCACTTCCAACACATTAATTTCAAGAACTGACTGTGCACTTGCTAACTAATAAATCCCATCCCTTGACGGGTGCCATTGTAATAAGTTAATCAATGTTATGTTAAGCTGGGTTCTCAAGTCGCATTTTTTATATGTTTTATGTTGCGTTTTTCAACTGTATCAAAAACACGAGCAATTAAAAAAACGCTTGCGTTTTTAAAATGCAGATGGTTTTTCTACTAAGGCTATGTCTGCACTGCAGTGGACAAAAAACAACCTGAAGACGAATTACTAAAAACGTTGATGAAACTGAGTTTTCTGTCCACAGCCTGTCAAAAGCAGCTGAAAAAAGGCAGTTTTTTGCAGCGATTTACGTTTTTTGGCGCGTTTTTTACAAACGTTTTTTTTCTTGTTTTCAAATCTGTTTTTTAATGTATGCATAAATTAAGCCACTGGATGTAACTCCACCCTACAAAAATGGATATAAAGCACATTATTACATTTATATGTCATCTTGCAAGTCATTTTACAGATTTTGGCGCTAATAAAGTTATATCACGTTTGTCGCCAAAAATAAGTTTTTTTATGGATTTATGCCCTAAAGTCAATTTTTTTCCGGATTTCGGTGCTAAAATCCATATTTTTACGGATTTTGGCGCTAATAAAGTTATCTAGATTTTGTCGCCAAAAAAACTTTTTTTACGCTAAATATATGTTTTTAAGGGTTTTAGCGGCAAAATCCGTAAAACATGGACTTTAGTGCCAAAATCCATTAAAATAATACCATAGTGCTGAAAGCCATAAAAAAAAACTATTTTAGCGCCAAAACGCGTTAAAAGACGTTTTGGCGACAAGATCAAGATAAATTTAGAAGAGCCAAAATCCGTAAAAAAAAGTATTTTTGCGTAAAAAGCGTATTTTAGTGACAAAAGCGAAAAAACTTTAATAGTGCTAAAATCCGTAAACATATTTTAATGACAAATCCATAAAAAACTTATTTTAGCACCAAAACCGTTAAAAACATATTTTTAGACCCAAAATACGTTTAAAAAAGTATTTTTAGCAACAAAAGGAAGATAACTTTAGAAGAGCCAAAACCCGTGAAAAAAAACTTATTTTAAGCATCACAAGTGAGATAACTTTGTTAGCACCAAAATCTGTAAAGAAAAGGATTTGAGCGCCATAATCCGTAAAAAAAACATTCTGGTGCCAAAATCCGTAAAAAAAAAGTATTTTTAACGTCAGAAGTGAGATAACTTTATTATCACCAAAATCTGTAAAGTAAAGGATTTTAGCGCCAAAATCAGTAAAAAGAAAAAAAGTATATTTAGCATCAGAAGCGAGATATCTTTATTTGAGCCAAAATCTGTAAAGAAAAGGATTTCAGCGCCAAAATCCGTAAAAAAACATACTTTTAGCATCAGAAGAGAGATAACTTTATTAGCGCCAAAATCTGTAAAAAAAAAAGGGATTTAGTGCCAAAATCTGTAAAAAAACAAACGTATTTTTAGCAAAAAATGTGAATTGCGAAAAAATCTTTAGCGACCAAAGCATGATCATTTTATTATGAACAGTACAAACAAGGACACTTCGGACACTTGTATGCAAGGTTTAACCTTTCTTAACACCCACTATAGGTGGGACTTGGGTCTCCTGGGAGGGTTTTCATTGAAAAATCACGGCAAAAACCGCCACAGAAACAAGCCAAAAAACGCCTGTAGTAAATTTTCTGCCCTGCTCTGGCGTTTTTTAGAACATGTTATAAAAGACGACCAATAAAAAAAAATGAGCAGAAAAAAGAAGCTCAGTGTAGACAGCAGGAGGGTTTTACAATAGAAGTCTATGGGAGATGATTTCAGTCGTTTTTCCAGCGTTTTTAGAAAAAAAAAATGCTGAAAAAACAGACGTTTTTCTGTGCAGTGGAGACATAGCCTAACTCTAATTTCGAACAAAGGTGAAACTGGGGTCAATTTAAGGCATTCATTTTTTAATCGCTTTAAAAATGCAACAAAAACATAACAGGAGAACCCAGCTTAAAGGGATTTTCTCACTACAAAGATTCTCTCTTAACATGAAGGGACAGGTAAATAAAGACTTTTTCTAAATACATTGGTCAATAGATTTACTTTAGTCATGAGATAAGACACATTTATATGCTAAGAGTGCACACAGGTTTCTATGGTTACCTGGTTTCCTAACCATAACTCTAATCTAATTATAGCGGAGAGCTGGGAGCAATGAGTGAGGTCACTACAGAGGAACTGAGCTCCGGAGCAAACTGATTATCTCCAACAGGATTACATATAAGTAGGGATGAGCGATATTATCGACAAAAGTTGAAATCGGCACGGTTTTTAGGCTTATCGGAAATTTCCGATCACGCGATAGTTTAGGTGACAATCTTATAGATAATCTATGACTATTGCGCCCTTTTCAGCGTTTCCTGTAATTTTGGCGGCCAGCCAATCAGCTCCGAGGATAGAGGAGGGTGAGGAGGATCTACGACGTCACCACTTGGTGGTGTACGGATCTCATTGGTTGCAAAAATCGCGTGACCTCGTTTTATCTATGCAACTGCATTTCCTGTTCAGCTCATTCTCTGGCTATGTCACTTCACAGCAGGACGTCTCGGCGTTTAAACCAATAGCTGTTCCAACAGCTCTGAGAGACAGTCTTTTCTATCCACAAAACCATCCACCTAGCTGTAGCTTACAATAGCGTTAGATTAGAGAATTTCACTTCTTATTTAGTTAGAGAAAGTTTTAAAGATATCTACTGGCGTGTCCAGTCGCGGGGCTGCAGGGGTGAGGAAGGGGGCAGCAGGAGAGGCTTTGGAAAGGAAGGGTGATATTGTGTAGCTCAGTGTGTCCTGTGACCTTGAATTGAAAAAGCAATGTTTTTTACCACTTTTTTGCCAGCAGACCTCTGATAGGAGGTGAAATTGTCCCTTTTGTTTTTCCAGTTCCATTGCAATCACTGCGTGTCAGTGTTCCCAAAACCGGCATAACTTATCCCTACTTTTAAATCGTTTTATTGAAGTCTGTGCGTCTGTTTGGCGCAAAGAGCTCAGTTGTACACAAATTGTGTTATACATATTTCCTAGTAAATTGCGCCTGTTGTCAGTGGTGCGAAGACCGCCATATCAATCCATATACCATTTAAATACTCTTATTGCCGTCTGTGCGCCAATGTCCAGTTCAACTAAAATGGTGGTTGAAAGACTACTTTTTTCCAGCACTTTTTAATCTTTTAATCTGGGTATCTTTGCTTGTTTTGGGGCAGGCCGCTGTAAAAGAAACCAATAGTAAAGGTCTTATCGACAAAAAGCTATTTTGCCGCGCTTCAAGGTCATCAAAATGAAGAACGGTTACTGGATGTCCACCCTCCTTGATCCACGATCCAAATCAAAAATGCGCAATTTCCTGCAACCCACTTGACAATAGAATGCAGGAAATTGACACAGGCCTCACTGAGCCTCCACTGGAGACACCTGTTAGATCAGCTTCACGTTGTAATATCACAGTGGTACAATGTCAGCAACGTGCCAGTAGTAGAATGGCAAGTAGCCGTAGCAGCAGCAGCAAAAGCAAGATTAGAATTTTTTTATTTTTTTTTATTTTAAATAGTCAATTTCTTATTGGGAATGTGTATTCTGAGTTTCCATAAGGGCATTTTTGGGTGGTTTTGGGGTCAGGCTACTTTAAAATGGATGCTCACACCTTCTGTCTCTCCCCTCCTCCCTTCTAGATTGTAAGCCCTCACAGGCAGGGTCCTCTTACCTCTCTGTATCAGTTAATAGTAATTTTTCGTCCCCATTGTATTTGTTCAACATTTGTTATGTATGTAACTCCCCTTGAATGTACAGCGCCCTGGAATCAATGGCGTTCTAAAATAAATAATAATAATGCCAGGGGTGGCAATAGGTAGGTATTCTTGCCAGGGGCTGGAACGAAAAAGGTGCCCGGTGATATGTTAAAAATAGTAATGGGTGGGCACCCCATTTGATTTAGCTGCATGTGGCCATGTCTCTCGCTGTACCCGCTGTCACTGAGGCCCTGCCAGCTGAACCTCCGCGTTCCCTGTTGGGATGTTCTTGCTGCCACTAGCACCGCATATATTACAAGTTGTTGGTCCCCGGTGCAAAAAGTGCTAGGGGTCTCCTGCCAGTTCCCATGTGCCATTTCCAATAGTGGTGTCTTGTTTGTGTGAAAGGGGCCCCATAGCTGCTGGTACCGCTGTACCTGCTGTGGCTACGGCGTCCTCATGTTTTCGGTTAGCCATTGTACATAATGAATTATTTTAGCATATGAATTGCTTTCTGTGACTTTTATAGCCTAATTGTCTTGCCTAAGAGGTAGCACCTATCCAGTTTACTGTTATGGATGTTAATTCCAGCTTCTCCTCCCTTGTTTGGGTGTAAGAATAAAGGTGTTGTTGCTCTCCCATAGACTTTAATGGCCATCGACGACTATCGTCAACACAATCGCTCATCGCTATATATAAGCAACTGTTTTCAGTCCTCACAGCACATGTACCTGCACATGTCAGTGTAACGGCTCAGCTACTTACAGAGATGCTAGATATGCTAATCACTGCTATAGAACCACCCACAGCCTGGAGAGAGAGTGTGAATGTAAAACTGCTTGTGACTCAGTGAAACAGCCTAGTGAGGAAAGCCCTTTAATGTTCACTACATCTACATGTTTCAGTGTTTGGCTATGTCTACACAGCAAATATTAAAATGCTCTCCAAAATCCGACGGCATTTTAGCATTGCTGTACCAAGGGTTTCTGGCGCAGGTTTGGGCAAACAATCAAGGTCGGTTTTGGGATTTTTCCACCAGCGGTTTAGAAATTCCACAGCAGAAAATCTGTGCTGTGTAGACTACAGCTCAGATTTTCTATTGCAGGTTATGGGCACAGGATTACAGTCAGATTTTTGTGGATTCTAAATACTGAATCAGACTGTAATCTTGTGCTGCGCAGGCATAGCCTTAGTTGTAGCAAAGCTCTAGAATGGAATATATTGCTACTCACCAGTAGATGGCATCATAGTGAAGCTTTTAAACCTATAGCTAGAACAGATACATTGTGTTCGCTGTACTACTAAGAAATCACTGATATTGGATGCATATTGGATGCATTTGGAAGATGAATACTTCCTTTTCTGTACACTACCGCAACCAATTTTAGTACTGTATATTTTGATCTCTAAAGAAAAGACCTGGTACTTCAGGATTTTCCTGTAATGTCCTATTACATAAGATGAATAGGGTCAGACCTCTGTGATCCTCCCTCCACCAAAGATAAGTTTGATATAAAAAAATACTATTGGAAAAACTGATACATTAGTTTTTCCAATAGTATTTTTTTATATCAAACTTATCTTTGGTGGAGGGAGGATCACAGAGGTCTGACCCTATTCATTGATTTGACACTTTAATCTGCATCAAAGAAATGGCATACACGGCTTGTTCCACATGTATTAGCCACTGTGATACAAATAGCATACTTTACATTAAATATTAATTTTACTAAATCTGCACATCAAAATGCAGGCAACAAAACACATGTTGTATTTAAAACAAAACACAAGCATTTTTAAATAACCTTAAAGGGGTTGTATCATTACATTAAACGGTCTTCAGAATAAGGGGACAGTGAAAATAAGCAACTTTGCAATTGGATGTCATTTGTAAAGCTGTCTTGTTTTCACAGTATTCCTTATCTTCGTTTTGTGTAAACACTGTTCCCCAGTGCTGGTCAGATTCCTCCTCCTTGCATTTCATTGGCTGATGGCTCTACTCATTTACATTCTGTTCGGCCCCCAGTCATATTCACGGGAGCATGCATTCCTGCCTCTCTCACTCAGAATAAGGGGCCGGCGACAATTTCACTCTGCACAGCCACCAGCTGCTCAGTGACTTCTACAATCAGAAAACAGCAAAATTGTGCCTCGGTGCCTTGTGTAAACATAGAAGTGCTCTGGATGAGTTCATAGAAGACTGGATTCAACTGTAACAAACCTCCAGCTGTGAGAGGAGAAGAGATCAGTGCTCTGAGTTCATAGAACACTGAATGCAGGCCTGTGGTATGTAAACAGCTCTTACAAAATAACACTGCATAGGGAGAGGACAGTGACATGTGGACTCAGAGAGGGAAGGGAGAACATACTGACTCGGGAGCGAGCATGAACTGTGAAGGGGGTATAATGTCATCCCCCTTCAGTTAAGAAACACCCAGCTGGGAGGGGAAGAAACACCCTTGGATTTCAGGAACTGAGAAAATCAAGCTTCAAGAAAACAGCCGAACTGATGAAGCGATACATCCCCTTTAATTTCACTTAAATTTGAATACATTATAAAAATACGTGTTTTTTAAAAAAATCTGCATTTTTACTGAATGGGCTTTTGATGCACTTTTAACCACATGATTTTTAATGTGGTACAAAATGCAATAAAAGCACAGTGTGCAAATCCAGTGTTAAGGGAAAGTTTCCATCCTGTTAAATTGGGAAATGATTTCTCCATGCTTCCTTTGGTGAAAACTTGATCCCTTCATAGCAATTAAAACATTCACACATGGAGCCACAAAATGACTATAATGTATGCTTTAGCCCTAAATCTTTCCAATTAACAAAGCACACCCTGGAACACAGGCACTTAATGAGCTTACTACAAATTCACAAAAAGGAACTCCTGCGATTATAGAAATTAAGGGGACTCTCAGGGATTACAGAATAGCATTCAGCAGATTCAGCAATAAAAGTAAAGATCTTGGATTTAGTAACTGTAAAGATGTGTTGTGTTTCTTTACATATACGTACAGGCTTCAAGGGGCTTAAAGGGGCTTTCTCACTACACGCATCATATCTGTATTTATGGGGACAGTAAAACTAATACAAAATTAATTTTGCAATTGGTTTGTATTAAAGGGGAGTTCTAGGACTGAATAGTGCTCGTTTGTCCGTCCATCAGGGTATGAGTAAAAATAGGAGAGAAGACTCTTACTTAGCTCCGGACGCTCCCTTTCATTCTGGCTCCCGGTCAGTTCACCCTGGAAATAAGCAGTGGATGCCCATCGTACAGGTGACAGCTCCAGTCACAGGCCACAACACCATGTGCCACCTCTCTGGCTGTAATTTGCTGGAGCTGTTACGTGAACGCTGAAGGTTCACTGCTTTTAGCCCGGGGTGAAGGAATCGGCAGCTGGGAGTGAATATGAGCGTCCGGGAGGTAAATAGGAGTCTTCTCTTCTATTTTTAGTTGAATATACTGGAACACCTGTTCGGCCCCCAAACCATATTGCTGCTGAACTCTATCCCAGCTCATGAAGTGATTCCCAGGCCCCTCTAGGACTTGTTCCAACACTAAGACTCCCTTTTGTCTCCAAACCCCAAATAATTTGTTCTCCCTACCCTGGGTGGGAAATTTTGGGGAAATGACCATAACGGCATCCACTTGGTTACATGCATTGGCCCACCAAAAAAACTTGTGCTCAGGCGCCATGTGGCAACGTGTCTCTAAAGGCAACATTGTCTTTTTGTTATCTTTGGTAGTGATTTAAATGGAGTAAGTATCAATGCCTTTAAATCACATGGACGTGCTAGCTGAGCTTCTGCCAGAGTGTTTGAGAAGATGCTTGTGTCATGGCACCAATCCAATACATGCCGCCACATCGCTGCCACATTATACAATCGGATGTTGGGTAGCTGTGCCCCTCCCAGACTTTTTCTTAGCATCAGTTTATCGATTGCTATTCTCGCTCTTCTCTTGTTCCATATAAATTTTAGGAATGCCCCCTTCAGCTCCTGGAGGTCTTTATGTTTTATGAGTAGCGGCACATTCTGGAGTGGATATAATAATCTGGCAAAGCTGATCATTTTTATACTTTGGGTCCAAACCCAAAAAAA
>JAODAL010053811.1:0-25031 GCA_025379985.1 Phyllomedusa bahiana
AATTTTAGCCACGGTGGCCCCAACACTTTAATTTCAACCCAATGGGGGTTTGGGGTCATTAGGAATTGGGGGGAAAGGACTGGAACAATCACCATTTACTTCCAATGGATCGTTGGATTCCTGCTTGAAAGCCCCCACAAGAAGTAATAACCAGTTTTTGGGGTTGTTTTTCCATGGGGGATTTTGTTCGCCTAGGGTTAAGCGGGGGGGGGTTAAATATTTACCTTCAAACGCCCAGGGGGGCCGCACTTGTGTAAATTTTCTCCCCCTTTTTTTTTTACTACGGGAAGAAGACTTCCATATTTTCATGATCATATTAAAATTGAAGATTCCTAATTGGTTTTTCCACAAGATAAAACACAATTTTTTGTAATTGTATTTGTTGTGCAGGTTTTTAAGGGTTTTTTCAAACTGTTAAGTCATATATCATTTGTAAAAAGGCTAGTCTCCCCCTGCAGTGGACAAAAAACGACCTAAAAACGAAGACAAAAAAACATTCTTGGCTGATTTTTCGCCCCACGCCTGTCAAAAGCAGCTGAAAATACCCCGTTTTTTGGCGCGTTTTTCATTTTTTAGAGCTCTTTGTCTCTTTTAATGTATGCAAAAAATTTAACCATTGGATGTAAAACTCACCCTGCGGGGGGGTTTTAACATTTAAGTAGTCACTTCCTTTAGATCACGTAGCCATTGCGAGACTTTGTCCTTTGTGTGCTGCTGCTACTGTACTTTTATTAAAGTTTGCACCAGTTCTTCACCAAAAATCCACAAAAACCCACATTATTTTTGCATACAGCAAATAACTGTATTAGCGTCAAAATTTTAAAAAAAGGATTTTTAGGGGCAAAATCACAAAAAAACCATTTTTGCCCAAATTTCCCGTAAAAAAAAAAAATTTTTTTGTGTCAGAAGGGATTAGTTTATTAGGAACTTTTTTAAAGAATTGATCTTACCCCCCAAAAGCCGTCAAAAAACGGATTCTGGCACCGAAATCCGAAAAAAAATTTATTTTTTTTGCTCAAAATCGAAAAGATACATTTTAGCCCCAAAACCTAAAAAAACGCATGCGGGCGCCAAAATCGTAAAAAACTTATCTTTTGGGTCAGAAGGAGATACTTTATTAGCCCCAAAAATCGTAAAAAAAATTTTTTTAGTGCCAAAAAACAAAAAAAAAGATTCTTGCGCCAAAATCCGTAAAAAACCTTTTTTTTTTGGCGTCAAAAGCGAGAAAAACGTTTTTAAAGCGGCAAATCTGTAAAAAAAAAATTTTTTTTAGTCCCAAAAAAAAACAAAAAAACGGATTCTTGCCCAAAAACCCAAAAAAAGTTTTTTTTTGCGTCAAAGGCGGATACTTATTAGCCCCAAAATCTTAAAAAAAAAAATTTTTTGTAAAAAAACAAAAAAAGGATTTTTCCCCCAAAATCCGTAAAAAAACTTTTTTCCGTCAAGCGAGATAACATTTTTTTTAAAAAGGCCAAAATTTTAAAAAAAAAAAATTTTTAAAATTTAAAAAAAAAAAAAAAGGGGTGCCAAAATCTTAAAAAATGAAAATTTTTTAAAAATCAAAAAAAAAAAGAAATTTTCTTTGAAAGAATTTTTTTTACCCCCAAATTTTTGGGGGGTTGGGGGATTTTTTCATTAAAAAATCGGGGAAAAAAAACGCGCCAAAAAAAACCCCCATTTAAAAGCCCCCTTAGAAAATTTTTGGCCTTGGTTTAAGATTTTCCCAAAAAAAATTAAAAAAAAGACAAAAAAAATCTGTAACCCGATTTTTTACAAAAAAATTTTTAATTTTTTTCCACTTTTTTAGCCCAAAAAGCTAAAAAAAATTTTTTTGAGGTAAAAAAAAGGCCCAAAGTCCTGGAACCCCAAAGTAATGTTTTTTTTGGTTTCCACACCAAAAACTTTTTTGGTGATTTTTGGGGGGCCCGGGGTTTTTTCCCCTTGAAAGGGGGGAACGGCCAAAAAACTTCGATTTTACAAAAAAGGGGAATTTTCCCCTCTTGCGGTTTTTTAATTTCCAAAATAACCCCAAAAAAAACCCCAGAAAGGGGAAACCAGGGGAGAGGAGGGGTTTTCCCCAGATGTCCTAAGGAGTTTAAAATTAAAATGGGTTTTTTCCCCAAGTGGGGAAAAGGGGGAAAATGCTAAAAAAAAGACGTTTTTCTTTTAATTTGGACCATCGGCCAAATCAAAGGTTCAAACAAAAGGTCTCAAGAACCTAAAAAAGGTTTTCATTGTTTTTTTGTTTTTAAAGTTTTTTCCACAGTGAATTTTCATATTTTTAGTTCATTTGTTTTTTAAATTTTTAAGGGAGAAAATAAAAAATTAAAAAATTGTAAAATTTTGCTCTTTTGGGGAATATAAAAAATTTAATTTTTTTTTTTCCTTTTTTTAGGGAAGGATATCTTTTGGCTAAAGTTTTTTCCCTTGGTTAAAAAAAGGGGGATTGTCCTCCACCCTAAAAACATCCCATGGGGGTACTTTTTTTTTATATTTTCCCCCCAGAAAAATTTGAAAAAAACTGACTGTTAAAGGTTTTTTTGACCAAAAAAAAAAGGGGAAAAAATTTGGGGGTGCTACCCCCCCAAAATGAAAGGCCCCCACAGTTAACCCAGGTTTTTCCCTTTGAACAAACCCGGTGTGGGCGGGGGGGGGGGGCCGAGCCGGGGGGGGCCCCTCCCCGGCCCCTAGAAAATTTCATTTTTTACGGCGCGCCGCGCCGAAAATAATGTGGTGTCACTTTCTCCCCCCCGGGGCGGATTTGCCGAGGGGGAGGGCGAGGGTTTCCATGTTCTCAATGAGAGGTGGTTACCGAAATATTTTTCCCCCGAGAGGGGCGCCGTTTTGAACCAAATCCGGCGCGGAATAGGCCCCAATCCGCGGCAAATAAGCCGTGTGAACGGGCCTAACATTTGCTCTGTACACACATGATGCAAAAGAACTGCATTCTTAAAATTTTGGCGGGTCAGCAGGCTCAGCTGTCCCCAAGGCCAAATCAGGTTTTACGCAAAACAAGCTCCAATAAAAAACCCCTAGTATCATAGAGCTCACTTCCTCCTCTATTACACCCGTTTAAAATGGGGAAGCAAACCACCTGACTAGTTCACTAAATGTTTTAGGTAATGCAACGTTAATTAAAATATAACAATGTTCAAGTGCATTTCAGATTCCTGTCCCCTTCATAAGTCCCTCTGACCTGTGTTATGTCACTCAAGACTACAATTCCTTTTTTCCTCGTCCTTGGTGGTTTTTTTCCTTGTATCAGGATCCAGTAGAGGCAACACGAGCCCTGGTGGTACTTGGGAAATATATAACAGGTGCAGATAACTAATGAGCAAAAGCTCACACACCCCTCCACTAGGAGAGCAACTGAATGCTAAAAAACCAGTACCAGTTCACACCAGTATGCAAAAAGCCCGAAAAATACGGGGGGGAACTGCACAAAATACAAAAAGACAACCCTTTACACCCCTTTATGCATGAGGGGATGGTAGTATAATTGCAATAGATAAGGTGATACAAATGGTCCCCACAAAGTTTAGTGGGTCACCTGGGCTTAAACCTATATGCCTTACTATAGTTTGGGGGCCCTGCTCAGACTTTTTTTGGGTAACAACCAAAACACTGACCCTCTGTCCCGTTTTGGAAAAAAAATACTACGGAAAAATTTAATCAAATATGGGGTTTTAGTTGATACAGGGGCCATATATGAAGCCCGAAAAAAAACAAAAAGGTTTTCGTATTTTGGGATTTCCCTCACTAAAAATTTTTACAAAAAAATCACAAAAAAAATGGGACATTATTTACTCAAAACACAAGGCTACTTACACCCAAAGGGCGGACTAAAGAATTGAACCAGTGGGGCATAACACCCTCTTTCTACCTGGGAGAGTAAACAGTGCAGAAACCGGGGGTAACTTTGGATAAAAAAGGGGGGGGGGACCAATTTTTCCCCCTCTTACCCCTATCTTCCTATCCCCCCCCCCCCTTCCTCCCCTTTCCCCTTTCATTTCCCCTTTTTCCCTTCTCTCCCCTCCTCCCCTGCGTGAAAGGGCCCCCTCAAAACCAAAGCTAGGAGGTTTGATATGCGTAGCTCCCCCGCAGGTCCGGGGGGAGTCCAATGGCAAAAAACATTTTGGTGCATTCCATAAATTGCTCTCAAATTACGAATTTAGACCCGGATGGGAAAAAAGCGCCCGGGCAATGAAACCAACCCAAACCCACCTAAAAAATTTACCCCTCTGGGATAAAATAAAATTTTTTTGGGCAATGCACAAATTTCGTTTAAACCCCCCCCTCCCCCATCATACCCCATTAATCTCTAAGTTTATGCTGACCAATGGGGGGTCTGACCAACAAAATAAATTAACTGAATTTTTTAATTGCTGAAGAAAAATATAAAAGGGGGATAACTGAGACATGGCTGGACGGGCAAACGACTGGGGGTAATTTACAGGGTTACAGTTTTTTAGAAGAAATCGTAAAGCCCGGGAAGGGGGGGAGGGTCTGTCTTAGGTAAAACCCTGTTTGAAGCCAACACTAAGGGAAGATACAGGAAATAAACTGTGGAATCTTTAGGGTAAAAAACATGGGGGTAATAACAGTTTTAATTTAATGGGCTGTATACCCCCCAAATATAAAAGACCCCATGGAAGATTTATCCTCAGGAAATAGATGAGGCGAGTAATCAGAATGGGGTTGTTTTTTGGGGCGATTTTAAATCTGGGGCAGAGCGACTGCTGGTGTCGCTGATTCAAAAGGGGTTCTACGACCGGAGACCCTCTGCAGATGCACCACCGGGGAACTGGCTGGGTGGGAAAACCCCCTATTTGTGTAAGTGTTTTATTACTGCATTTACGGGGCTAGAATAGCTGAAGGCACCGGTATGGGGTGGCTCTTCCGGGACGCTATAGTTGGGGTGGGTGGCGTCTCGCACCCAGGTCCCGGGTTCCACCCCGATTTTGGGACTTTTGGGAGGCCTATAAAACCTATACTCCAGGTGATCAGGGGGCGGGGTTTTGCTGCATGGCAGGTGGGGCCAAGCTGGGGAAGAGCTCTGGCCCTCGAGACAAAGGGTAGCCAATCGGTACGAAGCAAATGTTATGGTTGGATGGGGAAATGGGGACAGACCACAAAAAGAGAGGACTTTTTGAAGTTAGTGGCTAGACGGCCGAGTTTATTTTAGGGTTTGGTTTCTATATGCTGTACCAGTACCCCGCTGGGTGAAATAACGGGCAAAGGGCCCAGTAAAAAAAAAAACATGTCAAGGGCCTTTTAGATTTTCCAATACCGTTCTAAAAAAGGACGGCGGCCCAAAACACCAACAGAACCCCCAAAAAGGGCCCCAAGAGGGCGTTCCAGGCTGAGCGGCCTTACATACCCAGACAAAATTTGGGAAACTCCCCCATAGCTCCAAAAAGGAAACAGGTTTTTTGTCAAAACTATGAAAATTCCCTTTCCCCAAATGGTCTAGGAGCCGAAGAGGAAAGGTCCTTCTAGACTTAATATTCACTTAGCCCTACAGAGTAAAAAGGTTCAGGTTGGGGGGCACCTGGGAAATAGTGACCATAATATAATAATTTTTCCTTTTCTCCTTCAATAAAGCTTTTGTCGAGGACCACAAAAACTGTTTTTGGGAAGGCTAACTTTATTCTGCTTAGGGAGGCCCTAAACCTTATTGACTGGGACAAGGTGTTTTAAAAAAAGCAGAAAAATAATAAATGGGAGATCTTAAAAACATCTTAAGCGCCCACGTGAGAGGTACTACCTTTATGGGAAAAAAAAATTAAAACCCAAAAAAAACCCCCTGTGATCAACAGAAATGTAAAGGAGGCAAAAATAACAAAAAAAAAGCTTTTCAACTCCTAAAACAGGAGGGCAGTGAAGAAGGGAAACAAAACAAGGAAAAAATAAAATATTAAAATAAGATAAAGGCAGCAAAACTGGAGACAAAAACACATTTCTATAGAAAGTAAAAGTAACCCCAAAATATTTTTTTAAATTTTATAAATAGTAAAAAGATTAAAACAGAAAATGTTTGGCCCCTTTAAAAAATATGAGGGGAAGGGCGGAGAAAAAAGCAAACTTATTAAAAAAAAAATTCTCCCCGTATTACCGAGGAGGATGCCTTTCTGTTGTGAGCAAAGGGATGAGGTAAAATCCAACCTAAAGTTCTTGTCAACCCAGGAAGAGTCAGCTCTTCTTTAAAGATTAAAATAGACACCCCCGTTCCGAAGTGATTTAAGCAATTCATGATAGGGCCCCATTCAATATTTTTGGACTTCTAATAAAGGGGGATGTCCCAAAGGATTGGCACATAGCTAAGTGGTGCCTATATTCAAAAAGGGGGCAAAAAGGACCCGGAAACTATAGGCGGGAATTTAACCCCTGTTGTGGGTAAAAAAGTTTAGGGTTTTTCTAAGAATTTCTATCCCGGATTAACCCGAAAATAAATGTTAACGCTGTTCCAGATGGGTTTATGAACGATCGGGCCTGTAACTAATCCTCATCCTTCTATAGGAATTTTCTAACTGGACGGGGTTTAAACATTGGATGTAATATATCTAGAATTTTTTCTAAAAAAATTCGATACTGTGCTACATAAAAGGGTTTCAAAGTAAAAGAGAATGCTTGGACTGGGGAAAATGTTGCAAGTGGGTAAGCAACTGGCCATGAAGAAACAAAAGGGGGTAAAAAAACGGGACACACTCAAGAATCCCCGTTATACTGGGGGAAACCCCAGGGTCAGTATTGGGCCCCACCTCTTAATATTTCCCTTATTATCTTACACATCTTCACAGTAGAATATCGATCTTTGCAGATGATAAAGCTCATAAAAATAATCAACAAATAAGGATAATGTGTTTTAAAAGGGATCGGTAATTTTTGGGGGCCTGGGCAAAAGAAGTGGAGAGAGGTTTAACACATTAAAAGCAAAGGGGTTTTGCACATGGGGTGGAAAAATCCTACATGATTACTGTTAAAAGGGAAAAAAGCTGGGGGAAAAAAAGATGGAGAAGGATTGGGGAAACCTGGTGGACAGTAAACTTAAACTTAGCAGCCAGTGCAGGGCAGCACTTCCCAAAGGGAAATAGGGTCATGGGGTGTATTAAAAGGGGGTAGATGCACATGATGGACATTTTTTTTCTCCCATTAAAGCACAGTCAACCACAGGGGATATTGTGTACATTTTGGCAACTCGGCACAGGAAAGACATTGTAAACTTGAAAGGTACAAAAGGCGGGCAACAAAAATAATAAAAGGACTGCTGGACGGGAATACCCAGAAAGATAGAAGATTAGGGTTATTTAGTTTAGAGAAAAGCGGCTTCGGGGGCAAAAAAAATATGTTTAAATACATTAAAGGGCAATATAGAGATCCCCCTTCCCGTCTTGAGGAACGAAAGTTTTTACTAAAAAATAGAAAAGGGTTCTTTATTTAGGCAAAGGGGACGTGGGAAATCTCGCAGAGAAATTTTTCATGGTGAATTCAATAACAGAGTTCAAAAAGGGTTTGGATGCATTTCTGGAGTGTTAAGTTATAGTGACTAGGATTCTGGAGTACGGTTGTTAATCCAGGGATTTTTCTGATTGACAGATTGGAGTTGGGAATGAGGGGCAAAATGAGGGGGCAATTGGCTTTTTACCTCTGGGGTTTTTTGCATTCCCGTAAACAACACTTAGCACAACAGGCTGAACTTTTGGATTTCTTGTCTTTTTTCACCTTAAAAACAGTAACTATGTAAATTTGTAATACACACAAAAAAAGGGGAAAAAAAAAAGAACCCAATCTCACTTAAACCCCCAGGAATCACTTAGCACTACTGTACCCCAAAATGTATTTTATTGCATACCTACACCAGAAATGACATCATCACTGCACCCCAGAAATTTATTATATTACACATGGTAGCCAAGAAAATTTGAAATTTCTATCTGCACCCTTTGAAATAAAATTGCACATTGTACCAAAAAATAAAATCATTCATTGGGAAATTTTTGGGGTTTGCAAAAGCAAACCCCCCGAGCAAGCACCCCGACTACCCCGGATGATTTGTCCCTCCTATCCATTAGTCTGTAAGTGCATAAAAACTTCAAAGAATTCTTTACGGTTTGACATTACACGCCAAAAAAATCAAGTAAAATCTTTTCATCGGGGCACGTAAATCGTTTCCGCCGGATTGGATCCCGTTCTGAGGGGTCCCGCATGAATCCCCCCGGAACGCATTTTTATCTTCTCAGAAGTACCCATAAAAATATTTGACAAGGGATATACGACGTTCCGGGTGTTTTTAGAAGTACGTGCTGGCCCTCCACACTTCTAAAATCTGCGGGCTGTACGTATTTTCACATCTACATTACAGTAATACCCTACTCCGGGACACACAAGCCTGGCACCCTTGTCCCCTCCTTACCTTTCTTTTGTAGTTGGGTAGTTGGCATTTTGGCAAAGCTTTTCTTCTTCTCTGATGAGGGCTGAGCAGGGGGCCTCTTAACAGCACATGAGCCTCTGGGGAGAGCGGGACTGGCCCACCCTTTTCTCCCCCCAAAAAAAAAAAAAAACCCCAAAAAACAAAAATAAACATTACCCCCAGGTCCCCATTAATGACGAGACTTTAGCACTGATGGGAAAATAGAACAAAAAAAACCCCAGACAGCAGGGACTCACCGGGGAGTCAATCTCCCCCATAGTTGTTTCCCTTTAAACGTTCTTTTTCCCCCTTTTTCCCCTCCCTTGGGCCAAAACCGCCATAACCACTTTCCCCCGCCGCAACTGTCCGCAGAATTAACGCCCAAAAACATCTTAAATCCTCAATTTATTAGCAAACCTTTTACCGATTCCTACCCCTGTTTTGGGCACCCCACATTTATACCGTTTAAACTCCCAGTATAAGCCGAGTTTTTCACACAAAAAATGTAAAAAAACCCCCCTGGCTTATACCGAGTCACTGTCGGCGCTCGGACGCTGCGATGGCCCGTGCCCGAAGGGACCCTTTATTATATGCACTCCTCAGGGCGCCTAAATGAACCCGATCACTGACAGCGTTCGGAAAAAGATACCCAGCGGGGGCTGAGACAAGCGCTCCCGCTCCGCAGTGGATCCGGGCGGCCGCAAACTCGGGGCTCCGGCACAGGCAGCGGGGTTTTAAAAGTCTGCGTGCGCGGTGAGATGCACCCCCCTGGCCGGAAACCGAGGAGGGGGCCCGGGGAACAGGAGGGGAGAAAAGGAATGGGGGAGTTTTAAAACATGTATTTTTTAGTACTGCCTTTTCCGCCTAGTAACTTCTAAAACCTCCTAGTACTATTATACCTCCTATCCTTTACACTGCCTATAAATCCCTAAAATTTCCTAAACTTCTATACCTGCCTATAACCCCGCCCAACCCGCCTAGTACTGCCTAAACCTGCCTAGTACTGCCTTACCCACCTGTACTTGCCCATAGCCTGCCTATCCTCCTAGTACTGCCATACCCGCTTGTACGCCTATACCTGCCTAACCGCCTAGTAATGCCTATACCTGCCCAGTACTCTTATACCCGCCTAGGGGACCTTACCTGCCTATTGCCCCGTCTAGGGGGGCTTGCCAGCCTACCCCCTTTTACCGCCTGGTGACATATCTCCCATAGCCCTTTTAGGGGGCCATGCCTGCCTATAGCCCCCTAGGGGGGCCTTTAAACCCCCTTATACCAGCCTAAACGACCTATAAGGCCTATACCCTGCCTAGAGGCCTTACCTGCCTATGGGGAATTGCCTGCCTATTTCCTGCCTAGGGGACATATAGCGCCCATACCAGCCTAAGGATACATTAAAAAGCCTATACCTGCCTATATCTCCTATGGGGGGGCATTAAACTGCCTAACCAGCCTATATCGCCTATGGGGGCCCTTAACTGCCCATACCTGCCTATGGGTATTAAACTGCCTAGTATTTTATTGGATCTATTTTTATTTTTTTAAAAATTTACCCAAAACCGCGCATTTTCCACCCTAGGGTTTTACTCGAGTCATAACTTTCCCGTTTTTTTTTTTTTTTTTGGAGGGGGGGTTTAATTTATTTTATTTTTAAGAAAAAAATGCATAAAGCACAATAAAAAAGTGAATTTTTTTTTTTCAAATTCAAGAACATTTTTATTAACGAACAAATCAAAGAATGCTTTCCCGGTTTTTGTGGCAAAAGTAGGTGCCTCGGCTTATACTCGGGGGGGCTTATACCGAGTATATACGGGAATAGGAGGGTTTGCCACCTTAAGTAGGGGAGGTTACAGGCCCCCCGTAGATGATATGTTTTCCCCTGTAGGTGTTTATCCCCCACTGTAGATTTTAGGCACCCCTGGAAGATCCACCCCTGATTGAAGCCCCAAGTATTTTTCCCCCTAGATTGTAGGGCCCCCCTGTATTAAAACCCCCCAAAAGATAGGGCCCGTAATTAAACCCGTTTTTGGCCCGTAATTACCAGACAGGGCCAAAAATTAACCCCCCTAATACCAGGCAGGGGCCGTAATTAGCCCCCCGTAATTGCCCGGCAGCGCCATAATTAGCCCCCCCCGAATTAGCCAGGGAGCGCCTAATTACCAGGTGGGTCCAGTAGTTTGCAGCAGGGGCCTAAATTTGACAGAAAGGGAAGAATTTGCAAACAGGAAAAGTAATTTGACGGTAGGGCCGTAATTACAGGCAGGGGGAATTAATTAGACGGGAGGGGCCCGTAATTTGCAGGCAGGGGAAATAATTAGCCAGGGAGGGGGCCCGTGCCATAATTGGGCAATAGGGCCCGAATTAGGGGGATAGGGCCGTAAATTTGGGGAATAGGGCCGTAATTTGTTTTTTTTTAAAAGAATAAACAAATACCTGCTGCGCTTCTTTCCCTCCTCTTCTCCTGCTTTTCCCGGGCGCCCCGCCCGCCAAGTGCGGCCCCGAAGCGGGCCCCGCGATAGCATTAAAATCGCGCTACCCCCGAGTGAGTCCCGCGAGGGCTGAAAACCCCCGGATCAAAATCATTGGGTCACTGGCTGTCCCGGGCGAGCCCCGACTCTCGCGCCCCCGGGCAGGGTAGGAAACTCCCGGGAGGGCCTCCTAGTTAGGGGAATGATGTACAATGGGGTGAAAGATAAAGCCCCAGGGACGGTGTGCGGACCGTGACAGCTTCTGATTGGTGAAGCAGCCCCTGCTGACTCCTCCCTACCCAATCAGCGTTGCTCTCACTCTCACTGACACTTGAGGGTGCTGCCTACTCTTCCCTTCCCCGATGCACCGAAAATAGGAGGAAAGGATTAACTTTTTCCTCCTCGTGTTCTTTTTCCCGCACTTACCGTTTTTCATGCTTTCATTGGATTTTTTTTATTGAATTTGGGGAAAAAGTGGGGGGGAAATGTCCCCCACCAAAAAAAGGGGGGGACCAGTCCCCTCCGTACCCCCCTAAAGTTACACCTAGCGATAACTAATGGCACCCGTTATCTTTCCCCAGTAGCACAACCTTTTGTTGCCTCCACGGTTCAGTCTATTGTCCAGCCCCTTTAGCTGTAATATGGTTTTTATAAATAATGTCCACTTTTCTGTGATTTTTCCCTTTCATTAGACCCTGCTTTAAGGCTCTGATCAAGACATCTTTCCTTTCCATATTAGTGCCCAGTACCTCCCCCCCTACTAAGGAAAAAATTTCCTATAATTAGTGCACATTCAATGATTAGATTATGATAATTAACATGCTGCAGAATCTGTATCACAGGTCAACTTCTCTGCAAAGCACCACTGTATGGTGAAAATTGTGCTGTTCTCTTCAGTTATAGGTATTGTTATTCAACTGTTTATATTATTGCAACCTTTTCTCCATTCATTCTTTATGTATGTATTGTTGCTGCGCTGCCATCTGCTGATCAGAATTTACATATGCTCCCTATGTCTTTGTAAAGTTTTTCCTCTTAGGGATGCTAGTGTTGTGTTTTTAGGATTTTGTGGTGCTCAATTCCTGTTTGTTGTTTTCATCCTAATGTGGAAAAAAAAACTTTTTGGAGCACACATCTTTTGGGCTAGCAGAGAGCATCAATTTCTGCACCAGCAGACTGCAGCAAAACAGAAAACAGCAGCAGTGCTAATATGCAAAAAACAGAAAGCAGCAGCAACAAACTGCACCAAGGTTTATACTACTACAAGATAACCACAGTTCTGTTATTCCAGTCATTATTAGCTGTTCGTATCCAAGGTGAATAAACATCCACATTCTGTTTCTTCCAACTGGTTACTATATCTATGAGCTGAGCTGCTTGGTCCTGTCTGCTCCACATTCTGGATACGAACGGTAGGAAAGTCTCCCAGTCACTATCATCCACCAGCCAGTTACACCTTCATTCGCCTCATGTGGGGACAGAACAGTCAGAAATTGCTTTAAGGCCCAAGACATCAGTCAGAAATTGGCTTAGAGCTCAAGACATCAGTCAGAAATTGGCTTTAGAGCCCAAGACATCAATCAAAAATTGCCTTATAGCTCAAGACTACAGTCAGAAATCTCCCTAGCAACGAGCACATGTGCATACTACCTCACGTTGCTGCGGACACCCGGACTTGAAAACCCCGTAATTCACTCAAATTTCCCTGGATGAAATCTTATTCTGGTCGTTGCCATAGAAGCCGTGCTGCGATTTTCAGCCCCCAAATCAAAAGTTGATTTTCTTAAAGAGACAGTGCACCTTACTATATCTACTGAGCTGAGCCTGCTTGGTCCTGTCTGCTCCACATTCTGGATACGAAGGTAGGAAAGTCTCCCAGTCACTATCATCCACCAGCCAGTTACACCTTCATTTGCCTCATGTGGGGACAGAACAAAAATGTTGTATCTTGGGTATATTTGTTCCTCAAGTTACAATGACCTAAGGATATAATATTTTCACCATACAATGTCCCAAGAAAGACCATTGTATGTAAAGTGTGGTTTCAAGATAACAACGTCCCAGAAATGATTCCGGTCCGAATGTCATGAAATTTTTACTTGGTAGTCACTAAACCTAGACTGTATTTAGTATAGTACATGCACGCGATTGGCGGTCTAAGTAGCGCCTTCTCTACAGTACAGTACCACATGTCATGTACTGCTCTTTACATGTGCCAGGATGAGCGGCTCCTTAGGGCTTCAGTTGAGGACGGACTCATTTTCTTTTTTTTTTTGGTACATTGTGTGTAAAGTACATAACCTACAGATGTTCCTAACCTCTATAAACAGAACGTGATATCAGCTGTTCAATGCTCTCTTATGACTGTTACATATAAGGATGTGCTTTATCTGTATTAGGTACCTGCATGTCTTTCTTAAATCTTCATTTTGCATTATGTTGGCTCGCATTTTGGGGCATCAGAACCAATTACTAGTTTTCCACAGAGGCTTAAAAAAGGCTCTATGTGAGCCGAAACATTGCCTTGGACATGAAATAAAGCACATTTTTTTTTCATTTTTAAAATTTTGTTATTTCAAGAGGATTTTCCTTTGTTGTTAATACAGACCCATGACAAGGTCTTTTCAGCTTGCACCCGACTATTCATTACGGGGTAGGTGCTGCCTTTTTTCCTATTTATTTATTTTTTCCACAAAGTTATGGTTTCAACATACAATAATTGTCCTGGAACCAATTAATATTCTCTGTTGAAGTGGCCACTATACTTTAGTTTCTTTTAAGACATACTAAAAAGCCAGAACTGCAGGCTTAAAGGGGTTGTCTCGCTACAATGATTGGGTTTAAGTTAAAAGATCTTTAAAAAACAAGCAGCTTTGAATATATGTTCATTACAAATGTCCTACTGATTTTGAGCTAGGCCCTGTTAGTAGTACTACTATCAGCTTATCAAATCTTCTATAGCAGTGACCTGTTGATCCTTATCTTTACTGGCGTCAGGTCTGTATGGGACTCATCACCTTTCAGAAATAACAGGTTGGAGCAGAGAGCCCTCCGAACTGAATGCTTCTGTAGTGGAGGGAGGGGGAGGGAGGACTCTGCTTCTGTGTCAGTGCTGCCTGGATTAACCTGTGTGTGGCCTGCTTCCTCCTGCTCTCTACCAGATAGAGGACAGCAGTGACCCTGTGTGTACTATAATCATGATGTGTTGTGAGTGTGTTTACTATAATAATTACTATGCAGATCAGGAGGCTTCATGCTCTGGTGTAATAGTGAAACATCCTGAGTACACACTTCACAGCTTCATATGGTATGTTCTGAACAGGGTCTGTTTGTGGCGGAGATGTGGAGATATAATATGTAGCTAAGCAGAGGGGTTAATTGGAAACTTGCATCCCCTCTGTTCTGCTTTTAGCCAATCACGGGGACCTCATCCTACACTCATAGTTCATCCCTAAATAAGCTGATCTAGATGCACTGCTCGACAAGATCTAGGCAGGCCACTACAGGGTTAACTCTGGAGCCACTTTCCCTGCCCCCCCCCCCACCATGTATAGAAGTTACAGAGGAGAGCTGCCCTGTGTGCTGAGGGGAGGGGGGAAAGAGGGAGGAGATGAGGCATGAGAAGAAGCACGCCCTCAATTCAAAATCCTTTGCTTCTAAAAACATTTGATGTGGGCTGAAAGCTTTGTAATGAGACCAACTTTTTTCCCTTTAACCCCTTACCGCCGGGAGCCAGTTTTGGCCTCTCTGACAGAGCCCCATTTTTGAAATCTGTCATGTGTCACTTTTTATTTTGTGGAATAACTTTTTGACACTTTAAACCTATTCCATGTGATTCAGAGATTGTTTTCTCGTGGACACATTATACTTTAGATAGTAAAGAATTTGGTCCAAAAAATGCTTGTTTATTTGTGAAAAATATCAAAAAAATCGTGAAAATTTGAAAAAATTTACCAATTTTAAACTTCAAAATTTTCTGCATGTAAGAAGATAGTTATTCCACTCAAAGAATAGTTTTTTATAAATAGCAATCACCATATGTCTGCTGTAGTTTGGCCTATTTTTTAAAATGTTCTTTTTTTTTTTACGACATTAGGGGGCTTAGAAATTTAGTAGTAATTTTTCAAAATTTTCAAACTAAATTTGCCAAGACACATTTTTTAGGGACCAGGTTCCAGTTCTAACGTGACTTTGATTGGACCTGTTGTTAGATACCCACATAAATGGACCTCATCTAAGAAACTTACACCCCTTAAAGTATTCAAAACTGCATTTAGGAAGTTTATTAACCCAATTAGGTGGTTTCACAGGAATTTAAAGCAAAGTGGATGTGAAGTTTTCAGAAAATTTTACTTTTTTTGCAGATTTACAATTTTTATGCATTATTACAAGGAATACGGTAAATGTGATCAGGAAATGCAAATTAATATTGATTTACCCTCGATTCTGCGTTTTCAGAGATATCCCATATGTGGGGCCCTAGTGCATTATTTGGCTCAAACCACAAGCCCCAGAATAGGAGGTTGCACCTACTGGATCTGGGGGTCTCATTTTTCATTAACGATTTTATTTAGGGGCCATTCAGTTTTGCGGAACCATAAGGTGCTACAAACAATTAATAAACTCCCCTAAAAATACCCCAAATTGGAAACTCACCCCTTTAAGGAATATATACAGGGGTGTTTGTAGTGGAGCTTATCGACCCACAGGTGTGTCACAAAAAATTTTAGCGTTGGGCTCGTGAAAATTTTAAAAAACATTTTTTTCCATATAATCTGCAAATTTTAGCTGAAAATTTCATAATTTTTACAAGGCATCCTGGTAAAAAAACACCAAACAAAACTTGTTACGCAATTTTCTTCCCAATTTCGGCAACTACCCTACATGTGGGTGTAAACTGCTGTATGTTGGCGCTACATGGCAAGTCGGTTATAAAGGGAGGGTGGAGTTTTACTTGGATTTTGGAAACCAGAGATTTGGTGGTGGCCATGTCGCATTTACAAAGCCCCCAAAATCCAGGATACAGGGGAAAACCTTCCATAGTCACCCCCATTTTGGATTCAGCAGCCTCATAGATCTCATCTAGGGGTTGTTTTTTTTGTGCATTTTGGGGGCACAGGTGTTCCAAAGTTTTTGTTTTTTTTTTGCATTGGGCAAATAAAATGAGGGGAAAAAGCAGTTACGCCATTGTTTTTTGGGCTTCTAATTTTACAACGTTTAACCGTTTGCAGTATATATGATAGGATATCTTTACTATGGGGGTCGGTTTACAATTGCAATGATATAGAATTTTATATAGTTTTTTTATGTTTACTTACTTTTACACAATAGATATAGGTCTATAAAAAATTGCGTTTTTATGTTGTCTGTTCTGATTAGCCATAACGTTTTCAGTTTTCTGTTTATGGAGCTGTTTATGGCTTTTTTTTGTGGGATGAGGTTGACGTTTTTATTAGTTAACCATTTACTGATGGGGCATAAGCCGCTCTTGATCACTTTTTATTAAGGTTTTTGTGAGGCATTTTGAACAAAATACAGCTATTCCTGGTAGTGTTTTGATTTTTATTTTTAACATCGGTCACCATGCAGTATAGCTGACATGCTAGTATTACTCAGCAGGTCGATACAATTTCAGCGATACCCAATTTGTATTTTTTTTTATGGTTTTACTGCTTGTACAAAATAAAAAAAACACTTTTATCAAAAAGGGAAAACACGTTTTTGCATCACCATATCTGAGAGCATAAACTTTTTTATTTTTCTGTTGTACGGAGCTGTGTAGGGGTCTTGTTTTTTTTGCGGGATGACGTTGACGTTTATATTGGTATCATTTTTGGGGGGACCAGACTTTTTGATCCATGTTTTAAATCGGTTTTTTGGAAAGGCAGGGTTGAAGAAAATACTGCAATCCTAGTATGTGTTTTTTATTTTTATTTTTTCACAGCCACTCACGTGCAGTATCCTGACCAGTTAGCTTTACTCTCAGGGTCGATACGGATTACGGCGATACCTTATTTATATAGTTTTTTGTTAATTTGGAAGCACTTTTAAAAAAAAATTGTGTTTTTATTGTGTTAAATAATTTTTATGCATCGATGGCTATGAGAGCCCTAACTTTTTATTTTTCCAATATACAGAGACGTTGTAAGACCTTTTTTTTTTGCGGGATGACTGACGTTTTAAATTGTTACTAAATCTGGCGTTTATATGAGTTTTTGTCGCTTTTTATTCATTTAAAATATGCTGCAGGATGCACAAAAAATCGCCAATTCATGTGACTGTTTTTGTTTTTTGTTTTTTACGGCGTTCACCAAACGGGTTAATTAACGTGGAAAGATTTATAGGGTGGATCGTTACACCACGCGGCGATACCAAATATGGGTACTTTATTTAACTTTTTGATCTTTTTTGGGGAGCGATTGGCGTTTGTATAGGGGAAAGGAAACAGGGCGGTGTATGTGTTTTATTTTTTATTTTTTGTTTGTGTGTTTTACTTTTTTTTTTCAATTTTTCACATTTTTTAATTTTCCCCAGTGAGGATTTGTAACTGCAAATCCCAATGGGGAAAAAAGCAATCATTAGATGCTGTTTGAATAGGAGATTGTGCACAGCGTTACTGCTCGTGCATGGTAGCATGGCAACCTAGTGACACCCATTGACCACAATTGCATTGTGGAATGGGGTTGACGTCACAGACTACCGGATGCATTCTGACAGCATCCGGGGAGTCTGGTAGGAGAGTGGGCGAGCGGTCATCTGTGCCAGCTGCCTCGGACGATCCGTAGGCAGAGGGAGCTCACTCCTCCTGCCTGCGGCATTCATTATCGCGGCCATGACAGGGGGGGACTGCGGTAATGATGCGTTTTTTCACCACGGCCGGAGCTCACTCGGACCCGGGGAAGAGTGATGGGGCATGAAAGCCTGCCGGTAATTTACCGCTTGGTTCCATGCAGCTCGATCGCGCGGGCAGGACTCGCCCGCAAGGCACGCCGCCGCAGATCGCCAGAGGGGCGTATGAATACGTCCATTTGCGGGAAGTCACTTCCCGCTAGGGCGTATGCATACGCCCAATGTCGGGAAGGGGTTAATGATTATGCCCTTGTCAACAAGAATGATATAGGCTTAAAAGGGTTGTTTCAATCCCTTTTCTATATTGATGGTTGTTTTAACCCCCTCTCTATAACGTCCATATGCCCTAACAGGCAATTAGACAAAGATTGTTAGAGAACCACAGTAAAATAATTTTTTTAAATTTTAAAATAATAAAAGGAATAATACTTCTCCAATCCCCTGTACTCTCATATCAACACTTCCCTGCTCTACCACCATTCTCTTTAGTAGGCTCGAGTGATGGCATGCCAACACTACTGAATCCATGTGGTAAGTAATTGGCTGTAGTGGTCATATGTCATATCAATACATATAACTATAACCAGGAGACCAACAGTGGTTTAGACAGTCATCAGCATTGCAGTGCCAGGGGATTGTGAAATATAATATTTCCCCTTTTTTGTTATTTCTATATTAATTTAGTGTTGGGGTTGGGATAAACCTTTGTGTTGCTTTCAGAGTCTAAAAATACAGCTTTAGTTTGGGCTATAATGGAAGACTGTAGAAGAATACTTCACTGAAATGATGAGATGAATTAATAAAATAATTGGATATGTCAATAAAAGTATCTTCACTTAATGAGACAGCAGATTCATTACTTACATTTTATGAAAACATCACTTTTTTAACTTTTATTTGGGTGGTTACATAATATGATAAAGCTGTGAGGCACATCTGTATTATAATTTCCATTGAGAACCATAAGCCGTTAGTTGTAGTGATGCATTCAACATTCACTATGATCCAGTATAGGATTCTTAGATAATGCAAACCTTAGTGCTTCCCTAAGAAATAACAATTCTTAGGAGCAACTTCTGTGCTGTGCTGCTCCTCTGTTATTCCATTCTAGAAATGTAAGTACATTTGTTGCTGATCTGTTGTTTCAGAGATAGAACCAAAAGCGTGTTGTTGCTAGAGCGCAAAAAGCCGTACAAAAAAGTATTCAGGCCAAACACTGATAGACTGGAGGTTGGTCTTTATTAGAAATAAAATTGGCTCATCTGAGGAAGTGCAGCCACGAAACCGCATCATTTTTTCTAATTAAAGACCAATCATAATTCTTCTGTGTTTGGTACTAATACTTTTTTGTACGGCTTTTTTGCGCTTAGCAACACGCTTTTGTTCTATCTCTGACGGCAGATCAGTAACAAACTTTAACTGACCTTCCTCGGCGTTCCACATGGACACTGAGCGGGAAGTGGGCCGGAGCTGCAGCTTTTACATCCCCGCAAAGGGAAAACTTCACACAGCTGTACTGTGAATATAAAAGCACGACCAGGTGAGCAAGGTTTATATAACTATTTAGTCCTGCTCACACTGCACAGTTTCATCTGCGCTCTTGTCTTCTGTTATATGACCTCTCTCTGGAGCTCGAGGTTTTATCTACTTGCCTGGCGGTTGGATCTTTGTTCCTTCTAGAAATGTCTGTCAGCTGGGTGTTACCAATTGTAGGTGTGTCCCTGTACAGTCTGACATTGTCCAATCAGTGAAACTTAATTAGGCTGTGCACATCTAAAATATATTTTGAAAAATGTAAGCATAGGTGCACACTGAAAAGACAATAGCATACATCTAAATACAAATATCAGTGGCACACTAAAACTAAGTGAAACACAAGGGATATAGGAATATTGGAAATGCATTACTGCTAAGGAAAATATGAAAAAACCCGGGGCTCTTAGTTTACAGTTTTTGATCAAAGATTGTATTAAGCTCACCTCCCAATAGCGTCAAGGGGATCCCAGCACAGGTGAGTCCCTAACCACTAACATGTTTTCCTCACTAGATCCTTTTAGACTACAACTTCTCAGGGAGTGATAGGAACTTGCAATTGAACTATCCTGCACTGGTTTAAAAGAGCGGCAGAGTGCAGGGAAGCCAATGAATTGCCATTTCTCAAATAGACACAAAACTTTAAATTTGGCTGTGCACAATCAAAAATATATTTTGAAAAATGTAAGCATAGTGCACACTGAAAAGGCAATAGCATACATCTAAATACAAATATCAGTGGGACACTAAAAAAATAAGTGAAACATCAAGGTATAAAGGAATATTGAAAATGCATTACTGCTAAGGAAAATATGAAAAACCTGGGGCTCTTAGTTTACAGTTTTTTTATCAAAGATTGTATTAAGCTCACCTCCCAATAAACGTCAAGGGGATCCCAGTACAGGTGAGTCCCTAACCACTAACATGTTACCTCACTAGGAGTTCATTCAGACTCAACATCTCAGGGAGTGATAGGAACTTACAACTGAACTATCCTGCACTGGTTTAAAAGAGGCGGCAGAGTGCAGCAAGCCAATGAGATTGCATTTTCTCAAATAGCCCTACAAAATTAATTAGGCTGTGCACATCTAAAATATATTTTGAAAAATGTAAGCATAGGTGCACACTGAAAAGGCAATAGCATACATCAAAATTTACAAATATCAGTGGCACACTAAAAACTAAGTGATACATCAATTTAATATAGGAATATTGGAAATGCATTACTGCTAAGGAAAATATGAAAAACCTGGGACGCTTAGTTTACAGTTTTTGATCAAAGATTGTATTAAGCTAACCTCCCAATAACGTCAAGGGGATCCCAGCACAGGTGATCCCTAACCACTAACATGTTTACCTAAACTAGGAGTCCGTTCAGACTACAACTTCTCGGGGAGTGATGGGAACTTGCAATTGAACTATCCTGCACTGGTTTAAAAGAGGCGGCAGAGTGCAGCAAGCCAATGAGATTGCCATTTCTGACTTCCGGGGGCGTGGCCACTGAGTGTGGCAGCATTTTAGAAGAGCTCCAGCACAGAGATCCCAATTTGGTCTGAATTTGGGATTAAAGTCGGCCTGGCTAATTCCCAAGAGTTTGCAGGGGATTGCAAGCTCCCCTACCATAGTGTCGGGAGCCCCACAAACTATTCCCCGGGAGCCCAGAGGGGTTGTTTCCCCAACAGCCCAGGCTGCACACAGTGGAGGACGGTAACCAGCTCATCCTGCCTGCACCTGCTGCAGTGGAGAGAAGCAGAGGACCCCACAGCACCAACAGATTCATCTGCCCTGAGGCATACAGTCAGTGAGGAGTGCAGAGACCTTCTGAGGAGGTGAGGAGAGGGGGAGCTGGGGACAGCCAGCCTGCCGGACAGATATTAAGCCTGTGGCACGGGAGGGTGGACGAGAGAAAAAGGAACAAGACACCGTCCTAGCTGGTTCTCCATACCCTAAAAGAGGTCCTGCATCCACAAGCAGGAAGACTGGCAAGTGACTTTATCTCAGCAGCCCTTGCTTGCACATCAGAGACATTTGAACTGTCTAAGTAGCCTGCATAACTGCAAGGAGTAACTTTGCTGTGCCGAGTGCAGTGACTTCCCCCCCCTCTCCCCCAACTGCTGGTTCACCTCGAGTGGCGGGAACGGCGGCCGTCTTCCTCCTGGAACCCCCCCCCCCCTATCTGCATATAAAGAGACTGTGCATAAAAACTGCAGTAATTACATAGAGGATTCTCCTTGGACTCAAGGCAGCCCTACTGGGGACTTCTCTTCCCTCACAGCCACCCTCCGTTCTGCCTCTCCTGCGCTGTGCAGAGCCGACAAGCTCAGGAGGGGTTGGTGAGTCATCACTGCTCCTTCTCTACGAGACTGTGACTGCCATCCCACGATTGCCCACAGGAGGGCAGTGTTGCTTAACAGAACACAGCTTGCACATAACTAAACATCAGCTAGCTGATTCTGCTTGAATGTGAACTGTTGTGCTGCTCTCTTGTTCTCAAATACTCCCCTCCGGCCACAGGAGGGCTCCGAAACCAAAACTTTTGATTGCTATTTCCTAACTTGCAGAAATTTTGTGGAAACACGCATCTGCATATATATCCTTTTCCCTCCCACCACCCACCATCCCTTTCTCTTTCTTTTCTATTTTTATTTATTTTTCTTGTTACTGTTTGTTGTATCTGTCTCACATCGTGTAAGACGATCGCACTGGTCACAATTGGTCCCCAAACACAGAACTGACCAAACTCTTGCAAATACACTAAATCAACACAGAATGTGAACAGGAATTCATGCCCTGATACCTCCCATATACACTTCCCGCCTACAATCGTATTCTAGGCCCCAGGTCGCAGGGGATGGACAAATACGTGTCCAGAAACCACAACAAAAGACAGACCCGTCTTAGTTCGCAGTCTGTCCGTAGTGCTCTCATCCCCAACAGAGCCAAACCTTCCATGGATTCTGCCCCAAAAGGTGGCGCAAAGAAAGGGGGGGAAAAAATGTCTCTCACCCCCCCAACTGTGCACACGAGGAAGGAGGTGGCGAGCCCACCCTCACCGGAACTCATATCTAGGGATGACATCACACCCCCACAGTTGTCGCCCCTTAGCTCAGGGAGTCCGCCACACGACGCTGAACCTTGTAATGCAACAGTGGTGGCTCAGGAGGTGTTGCGTCTGATGATGCCACTATTAGACAAGCGGTTGGAGGTGTTGCACACCTCAATTAACTCTGCTCTCGCATTAATCACAACCAATGCACAAAAAATCGTGGATCTAGAAAACAGAGTGGCTTCTTGCGAAGTGTCCACTTCTGCAGTAGAAAACTCCCTGATCCAAGTAAGAAACTCTGAGGAAATACTAAGAGAGAGGATAGAAGACCTGGAAAACCGCAGTAGACGGAACAACCTCCGTTTTGTCGGAATCCCAGAGTCTGTGAAAGGGGACAACTTGATATCGTATTTGACCATGGAGATACCCAGAGCTCTGGCAATAGAATCACCCTTGGACTCATGGGCAGTGGAGCAGGCGCACAGACTGGGGCCGCAGAGGCCGGAGGGCGATAGGAATACCAGACCACGTCCAGTCATTGCTAGGTTTCTCAACCGTCAAGGAACGACTCCTAAGGGCATACAGAGAGCACAATGGTTTAATGATAGAGGGACATAGGATTCTCCTATTCCAGGATTATTCCGCTTTTGTTGCACAAAAACGAAAGTCCTTTACACCCATCTGTCGGTACTTACATGAACAAGCCATTCGCTTTCAACTGGCTTACCCGGCGCGGCTGCGGGTTCAGGTGGAGGGCAGACAAATAACATTTGACGACCCCCGGGACTCGCCCGAAGGCACTTCAATATAGGCGGGGATCATGATAATGGTTTAAATCTTGAAAAGGGAGGGACAGGGAGGCTTTGTAATTGTATGTTTCTCATTACCTGTTTGTGCTTACTGCACTTGTTATTCATTAGTAGAGAATTTGTTGAAGTAAGGAGTCTACAAAGACCCCTGATTGCACATGTTATGTTAAATGTTTATACCTTGTTAATGACATTCATCTCTATCTCACAAGCGGAGTGATTGTCGGCGCGCGGCCCCAAGGGGGTAGGGACAAACTGCACTATGAAGTGTTTCGCTGCAGGGTGGGATGGCGGAATGGCTCGAAAAAACGTGTTTTTCTTGATACATATCAGGAGTAAAGGTACCAGGACAGCAACGCACAACACCTCACACTCCCCCACAGATACCCCATTGTCTTTTACAAGTTGGAATGTTGCGGGCCTTAACACACCCATTAAGAGGAAAAAGGTAAATAGACCCACCTTAAGAGGCTTAAACCTGATATTATTTACATTCAAAAACCCATTAGAAAAAAGGAAAGGCAGCGGGTCTCAGGGGCCCCCTGGCTTGATTCCCGTTACACGCAAGCTTCTCTTCCAAATCAAGGGGGGGTGGCGATCTTGTTTCGCAGGGGATTGGGACAGGTGGTAGAGGAGGAACTCATCGACGAAAAAAGGTAGATTCTTACTACTAAGGATTAAACTGGCAGGGACATATTACACCCTCTTGAATGTCTATGCCCGAAACCCCCAATACTAACTTTTTGCCAAACTCAACGCATTGATAAACGAGGAGGGGGGGGTACTAAACCTAATTATAGGGGGGACTTCAATACAGTTTTGAATCCTGCACTGGATAAAACCACCCAGAGGACAAATAATTCTATGGCTACTAGGGATATACTTCACCTAATAGAATCCCAGACTTTATGTGACCCATGGAGGGCACTTAACGCTAATTCAAGAGAATATACATGCTACTCCTCGGTGCACAGGAGCTTCTCACATATTGACTACTTTTTAATATCTAAGCAACTGTGGAATACCACAATGCATGCAACCTTACATGCCATATACATCTCAGACCATGTCCTATCTCCTTATCTCTGATGGTGTCCTCCAGGCAGGCAAGCAAGTGTTGGGGCTTTCCCGCATACTTGATCCAGTCTGATGACTTTAAATCGTTTATACAGGTCCAATGGGCCAACTGTGTGGACGATAACCTGGCACATGTGAATGATGCGCCGTTGTTCTGGGCTGCTGCAAAGGCGGTACTTAGGGGGCACATAATTAATTATCACATAATCTCCAAAAAATTGGGAATCTCGCAAGAGAACAAAGAGTGACTTTTGATCACTATATTTACTATTTTGCCATAGGCAAACTTAAACTCTATCAGTTCTCTATCTATTAAACACAAAACTAACTTTTATTATATCTAACTCTTAACCTCTATACACACTATTTAAAAACCTATCTCTATCCTCACATTTAACCCTTTTTGCTTCTGAAAGAGGAATAATTTCCCTTTCTATCATCAAGTCTGGTGTAACCCCACCTATTAACAGGTGAGCCTTATATCTATAGCAAAGTACTAGCTTCAGTAAGGGATCCCAAGCCAACTACTTGGGCAGTCGTCCCTAATCTCATAGACACAGAACAAATAAGGGCCCCCTTTTTGACACCGTCCCGCACAGGTGACACTTGTAGACAGAGGTGAGAGATCACAATTTAAAACGTCATGCCTGACCTCGCCGACATGTTTCGCCAGCTAACCTGGCTTTTTCAAGGTTAGAGGTCCGATCACATGTGGTCGACTCACTTCCTTTATATCAAATTTTGGTAAACACCCCATTCAGGGGCTCACCAATTAGCCATCAGAGAATCCACATTAAGCCCACTCCCCCTTCCCCCCGCACACTCAAACTTCCCCTTGC
>JAODAL010053812.1:0-25029 GCA_025379985.1 Phyllomedusa bahiana
GCAAAAACGGGAGAGTTGGCATGTATGGAAATCCTGTATTCAGCTGCAGGGAAGCAAAAATACTGCACAACTGATGCAATTTCTCACTAAATTAAAGGGAAGATACACAGAGTGGTCCTTTTACTTCATTAGAGCTGCAATACATGACACAACCAATAAGCAAGAGTGGCCTCTCACAGCCTGGTATCGGCATAAATTATAGTTGGAATCTACATTACTTTATAGCTGGTGGAGATTTCTCTTGCTGCGTTTGGTGCATCTTATTTTTAGTGCAGTGGCTTCTGGGATATTTCCTGAGTTTACCACACAGCTCCCAAATCCTAATATAATAGGGGCCTGCAAAAATATTATTGCTGTGTCTCACAAGAAAAGTGCTGACCTCAAAAAAGGCCACCTGTGGCAAACTGCCCCCTCCGCCTCTCCATAGAGACGTTGTTGTCATTAAAGGGGTTTTGCCACCATGTAATGTTGACGTGGGAACCTCCAAAATGGGTATTTAATCACTTTTCTAAATATATGTGATTACAAAAAGTAAAGCCTGTGAGATCTACAGCATTTCTCAATCCCCCTTAGTTACCTGAAAGCTTCCACTAGACATGACCAGAGGAGCTGACAGGCCTCGCTTGCGTGAAACACTCCTTATCTGATGACAGGCAAAATGAATGAGCTTTTAAGGCACAGGGTAGAAATTGCTGTCTATGAGGCTGTGTCTTGCTGTATTGAGAATCCACTGTTGTACTGTTATTATTTCACTTAAGTTTAGAGACGCTCCCTTATTCCTCACTCCTTACTCACCCCCTCAGCTTTCATGACTCAGCGTAATTTGTTGACATTTACCCTGTGCTGATAAAGAGGTAAGTAACTTGCGTCCTGGCAAATCTCCTTTATGATGGACAAGTAAACTGCTGGACTTAACTCCCTTAAAAAACGCTGGCTGACTTTTGATGGCGGGTGGGGCAGGTCTTTTATTTGCAGCAACATATTTAGGGGTTTTGCAGCTCCCAGCGCCCTAGCTGCACTAGGATCAGAGCTGTAGTTAACAGCTTTGTTCCTAGAGAAGTCTCTGTTAACGCTGGAGAACGGAGGAAGCCTCGGATTCCTGGCATTTAACACTTTGATTGCCACAGTCTGTGACCGAAGCATAATCAAAGGGCATTCCCCTGCTCCATCGGGTCATCGGGACCTGAAAGAGCCGGGGGCAGGTCTATACAGTTAGCTCTGGGGACATAGAGTAGCCACAGAGCTGCCTGTATAGTAAGCCTGCAGTCAGGGCACACTGTGTGTTGCTCTGACTGCAGCCTGTGTACTACTGATACAGAAGGTGATTTATTAGCATACATAAATATGCTGGAATATTAATAAGTGTACAGTAAAAGTGTTAAATAGATATCCCTTAATGGGGTTAAAAAATAAAGTAAAAAAAGTTTAAAAAGTGTGGAAAAAACAAATTAAACAAAGAATATAATAATAATAATAATAATAATAATAATAATAATAATAATAATAATACTAATAATAGTACTAATAAATATTTAATTAACCCTTTACTGACCTGTGACATATGAGTACATCATAGTGCCGGTAAGCGGGTTTGAAACGGGATCGCGCCGTGATCCCGCTTCACAGCCGCCGGGTGTTAGAGGCTAATTGCAGCTAACACCCGGCGGTTTCAGCTCCGGGGGGGCGTCGTCGCCCACCTGCGCTGTTTAACCCCTTAACCCCTAAATAAATTAAAAACTGTGCCGCGCACCGTTCTTCAGTCCGATTGGGACATCGGCGGTGAGATCGCTGAGTTCCAACGGGCTAACATGGCAGTGGGGAGCCTTGTGAAGGCTCTGATCGCTGCCATGTTCCCGTTTGTCCCACTTCCGGCCATAGGCAGGAAGTGGGGAACCGCCATCTTTGTACAGTCTAATGCATTGTCTATGCAATGCATTAGACTGTATGAACGATCGCGCCCCCCTAGTGGTCAAGCACCATAGGGGGAATCAATGTTAAAGTAAAAAAAAAAAAAGAAATAAAGTTTTAAAGTACAAAAAAAAGTATTAAAAGTTCAAATTACCCCCCTTTTATAAATAAAATCATTAAAATAATAAAGTTACACATATTTGGTATCGCCGCGTCCGAAAGAGTCCGATGTATAAAAATATAACATCATTTATCCCGTGCGCTGAACGCCGTAGAAGAAAAAAATTCCAAACGCCAAAATTGTGTTTTTTGGTCATTTTACGTCGCATAATAATTGAAATAAAAGTGATTTAAAAAGTTGCATGCATTCCAAACTGCTAGCAATAAAAAGTACGCTTCAGCCCGCAAAACATTCCACCTCACTGACGTCCGTAGGTGTCAGTACAAAAAAGTTATTGGTCGCACAAATTGGTACCGTGGCGCAAATTTCAAAAAAAGAAAATGTTTGGAATTTTTTTACAGTGCCAAAACATAATGGAAACCATACATGTTTGGTATTGCCGGATGTGTATCAACCTTTATAATACAGATAACACATCATTTTAACCGAAGAATAAACTCCATTAAAAAAAAAACTCCCGCAAGCATGGCACAAGTACGTTTTTTTTCACATTTTGCCCCACTTAGATTTATTTTGCGGTTTCCCAGTATATTCTATAGCAATATGAATAACACCATTAGAAAGCACATCTTGTCCCGCAAAATAAAAGCCCTCATGTGTCTATGTAGGTGGAAAAATAAAAAAAGTTATGGCTTTCAGAACGCGAGGAGGAAAAAAATTTAGAGCCATATTATTATGCCCGTCCGACCCCACGGGGTTAAAAAAATAATTGTGCCAACATTACAAAAAAACTAAACCTCCACATATTTGGTTTGTAAACGACCGTAATAACCTGTAGAAGTAATCAAACAGATTATTTAGAGAAAAATTTCAATGGTGTAAAAAAAAAATTAAAAAGAAACACTTTTTTTATGTTCACGCTTCAATTGTTTTTTTTAAATAAAGCAGTAATTTATTTGTAAGCTCAAACTACTACAGCTACTTCTGCATAAAACAAGTCCTCATGGAACTACGTTATGTAAAGAATAAAAACGTAATGACTATTGAAACGCAAAGAGGCAAAAAGTAAAATAATGCCACTGGTCATTAGAGCCTTTTCAGTACGAGTGCTTAAGGGGTCAACAACATTATGGAGGAATTCATTAAAGGGTTTGTCCAATTTAAAAAAAAAATCCAAGAAAATAGGGGCCAGGGTGGGCAAAAAGAGAAAAAAACCTGATACCTACCTAGCTGTCTTCTGTCGCTTCAGGGTTTCCAGGAATTCGCTCCACTTCTAAGTTCTTGTCCAGACACACTGGAAAGCCCATCAGGGCAGTTCCTAGGCTAAATATCACTCAGGGCGAGGTACAGAAATTTCGCCCACACCCCACCCATGTAACATAATGTGCCACAATGAAACACAGTGCATCACCATCAACCAAATCTAAAATATACAAAAAGCTTTACCACAACATGCTACATATAAAACTACTAAATAATAGTCATACAGTTACCAAATAACACTGCTACACCAACCAGAATCCCAAGACCACTAAAACCACATATCACCAGCACACAGTGACCGAATAATCCCTCCATACCGTGACCACATATCACCAGCACACAGTGACCGAATAATACTACCACACCATGACCACATATCACCACATAGTGACCTAATACAGCAACACCGTGACCACATATCACCAGCACATAGTGACTGAATAATACAAACTGACCATTACTGAATACAAACCATTATACTTCAACCAATATTACCAGCATACAGTGGTGGATACCAGCTGAATACAGGCTCTGCACACATATAAATGGTTACAGTAAAGTTATATCTAGTGACTCACAGGAGACGTCTCTGAAGAGTTGTTCTCTTTCTCTTCTTCTTCTCCTCCATCTGTCCCAGACGCCATGAAGACTACTCCAGACTCTTCACTGTAAAATTTACAAAACAAATATCTTAAGACTCCTCCCTTTATCAGCATTTTCCAACCAATTCCTATCTCTATACAAACTCCCCATCTATAGCATCTCATATGGTAGCCATGTAATAGCCCCTGTAGCCATGTAGTAGCCCCCTATAGCCAGGTAGTAGCCCCCTATAGCCAGGTAGTAGCCCCCTGTAGCCAGTTGATAGCCCCCTGTAGCCAGTTGAGGCCCCCCTGTTATCAGTACATACCCCCTGTAACCAGTGATGCCCCCTGTAGCCAGAGATGCCCCCCTTGTAGCTAGTGTGCCCCCATTGTAGCCAGTAGATGCCCCCTGTAGCCAGTAGATACCCCCCTTGTAGCCAGAGATGCCCCCTTGTAGCCAATGATGCCCCCCTTGTAGCCAGTGTGCCCCCATTGTAGCCAGTGATGCCCCCTGTAGCCAGTAGATGCCCCCTGTAGCCGCAGCAGATGCCCCCCTTCTAGCCAGTAGATGCCCCCCCTTATAGCCAGTAGATGCCCCCCTTCTAGCCAGTGATGCCCCCTTCTAGCCAGTGATGCCCCCCCTGTAGCCAGTGATGCCTACCCCTGTAGCCAGAGATGCCCACCCCTGTAGCCAGTTTGCCTCCATTGTAGCCAGTGATGCCCCCCTTGTAGCCAGTGTGCCCCCCTTGTAGCCAGTGTGCCTCCCCTTGTAGCCAGTGATGCCCCCCTTGTAGCCAGTGGTGGCCCCTGTAAGTAATTATAAAATAACAAAAGATTACTCACCTGGGTCCGCGCGTCCCGGTCCGGAGCTGCTCAGCAGTGGGAGCTGCAGAGCGGTGTAAGCAGCGTGATGTCATCACGCTGCTTACGCTGCACGCAGCTCCCAGGGGTCTCCTCAGCGGCAGAGCTGCCAGCCGAGGAGACCCAGCGTCACAGGGGGCGCGGTGAGAGGATCCGTCCCGCCTCCTCCCTGCAGCTGCTGGCTCTGCGCGACTGTTATAAAACAGTCGCGCAGAGTCAGGGGCGCTCCTCCGGGTGGGCAGGGCGGCCGCAGCGCCCCCCTCGGGTGAGCGGAGCCTCGGCTCCCCGGGCGACCGCCCGCCCTGCCCGCCCCTAGGAACGGCCCTGAAGCCCATGCTCCACTGTAGGTCAATAGAGAGTGTAGGTGCTGGGCACATATCAGAGCCCATAGTCACAAATTAGAGCTCCCCTTTAATTTTAGTGCTCTGAAAAAATGAAGGGGGCGCTCTGATTGGTTGCTATGGGCTCTGATACATGCCCAGCACCTACACCAGGGGTGTCTAACTGCGGCCCTCCAGGTGTTGGGAAACTACAACTCCCATCATGCCCACTGGTATAGATTATACAAATGCATGATGGGAGTTGTAGTTTCCCAACAGCTGGAGTGCCGCAGTTTGACACCCCTGCCCTACACTCTCCATTTACTTACAATGGCAAACAAAGAAAGTCTTACTGATAGATACTGATTTGAATTAAAGTTTTATTCTTTTATGTTTATGAAAATACTTCTGTATCCAATAAAATAGGAAAAAAAAATTCCTATGAAGATTTATTTCTTTGTGTAATATGCTTTTGATAGAGGTATAATTGCTTAAAGGGGTTGTCTCGCTACAAAGAATAGCTTTCAAAATGTAGCGAACACTAAATGAAGACATTTTCCAAACATATTGCGTTGTTCATCTTTTTTCGTTAAGGAGCTACAAGTGACCGACCTGTGTACTCTTTTCTCCCCTGCTGTTTGTTCTATCTGATAGCAGGGAGTGACGTCATCACACAGGTCGCAGCAGGCAGCACAGAACTCTGGACAGTGAGAGTTTGTTTTTATCTGATATTTCAGACAAAAGACTAATTACTCTAGTGTTTACATTAGCTAAGAAGCTTCTCAGGACCTCAGAGAAGGTAATTTATCTCATCTAGACTGATAAACAGAGAAGTCTGAATACATGGAGCTCATATGCTAATTACAGACAGCTTGACCAGGAAGTGACAGAGCCAAGCAGCATTATTTCATTAATGCATCATATGAAACTTTGAGATGTGACAACCCCTTTAAATTCTTCTGCAAATTGAAATCTATGGCAGCTATGAGATGAGTTTTCTTATATAAATTATAAAAAATGTCGTAGGCTCCGCCCTTTCTATTTAGCCACACCTACTTTTTTTTTTTTTTTTAGTGGTCAGAGCATCAAAAATGTGCAAATGCAGAACATCAGTTAATACCTTTTCTCGCTGGATATTTTGTAACAAGTTTTTACCCATGTAGCGCCAGTTTCCCAGCTGGAGGGGGGGCATTGTTTTCCCCAGGTTCCTAATTACTGCTCTATTATTACATAGTTACTAAGAAACCATGGTGTTTGCCTTTAAGCCTGCAGATTACCGAGAATGTTTTGATTGCATGACTTTGAGTGTGAAGAAAAGCTCCGTCCCTTGATGAAGAATGTATCCTGGCTAATACAGACTTGCCCAATATTAGCTGTGTAAGCTTGTCTGTGTGTCTTACCCTATAGGGCTTTCCTTTCCATCTGCTATTTCAATATTTATGTGGACTAACTGTGCAAAGAGAATAACTTTCTCCGGGTCGTCCTGCCGTCCGCTCAGCACATCTGGAATGAGAGGAATGCAAAAAACGTTGGTATTTACACTCTTTTACTGGGGAACACACGTGAATTATCGTTTGGCGAAGCAGCGGGGGAAATCTTTTTAAGGCTTTGGTTTATACAATCCCACATTTTAATGTAAATGGTAATATAAGACCGCTACATGTATACATGTTCATCCAAATGAATGCAATTATTGTTGTTCCTTATTAGTTGCACGGATTATATTCCATATCACCCAGTAAGTATAACCACCTGTCTATGCACACATTACATGTAACCAGTATAGGCTAACAGGGGCGTCACTAGTATTCATAGTGGCCCATAGCAAAATGTGATGGGCCCTCACCACCTAATAACAGGAATCTGGAAAAGGTATAAATAATGCCGCCATATATCAGAAAACCCACGTTGTCACTCTAAATAGCAGAGAGTGACCAACTTGTTACTCCCTGCAAAGAGGTGCAAAGTTGTTGCCGCTGAGTGGAGCCCCTCAACCTATGGCTCTAAGTACCCCCATATGTGCTAAAAAGCCAACATAAATTAGGCACCACCAGACTTGGACTGGCCCACAGGGGAGCGGAGGAAATCTTGGTGGGCCCCTGTGCATGGTGGGTCCCTCAGCATGGCATAGCTAGGGCTGTTTTTTAAGTTGAAAAGCAGAGAAAAAAAGGTATAAACAAGAGGCAGAGTGCAAGAGTCATGTTCAATATACGCAGACGTGCACAGTACCTATAGGGTGGGCCCCAAGAATCAATTCTACGGTAGTTTACAAAGGCCACATGTATGAAAACTTTTCTTGGTCTAAGACTTCTTTTTTGGGTCCCATACAACCAATCAGAGCGCCCTTTCTTTTCATATAGTGCTCTAAAAAAAATGAAAGGGGCTTTCTGATTGGTTGCTATGGGCAACACAGAAAGTCTTAGACCAAGGCAGTTTTCATACATGTCCCCCCAAGAATCAACTCTAGTGGTGATCCCCAAGAATCAACTCCACTGGTGGGCCCCAAAAATAAACTCCACTGGTGGGCCCCAAAAATAAACTCCACTGGTGGGTCCCAAGAATTATCTCCATTGGTGGGCCCCAAGAATCTTCTCCACTCATGGGCCCCAAGAATCAACTCAACTGGTGGGCCCCAGGCACTCTAGTCTGACACCGGACACAACTGCATCAGAAAGTTTTTGGAGGGATAAATATAGTTTTAAACTCAGGTTCCTTGGGTTCAGCAGAAGAGATGATTGGAGGGTTCACTCTCCATCCATACTGGACATATAAACATCCACTTATAATTACATTGTCATCTTTTTGCATAATTATTATTATTATCATCGAAGAGGTTTACATAAATAACTTAAAGGGGTTGTCTCGCTACAATGATTGGGTTTTAATTAAAAGATCTTTTAAAAAAAAACAGCTTTGCAATAATTTCATTAAAATGCCTACTGATTTTGACTAGCCGTTAGTAAATTTCTACCTCAGCATCCAATTTCTATAGTACCAACCGGTTGTCCTTAACTTACTAGGCTTCAGGTCTTTAGACTCCTAGTCCCTTTGAAAGACGGTCGGAGCAAAAGGCCCCTCCCTCACAGAATCGCTTCTTAGGGGGGGAGGAGGGGGGACCTGCTTCGTTCCCGGATTAACCCTGTGTGTGCCTGCTTCCTCCGCTCTCTACACAGATAGATGTGACAGCAGTGACCCTGTCTGTTACTATAATCATGATATGTCCCTTTTGGAACTGTGACTATACAAATACTATACAACAGGGCATGTAAATACTTTATGTTCTCCTGATATAGGGACACACTGAGTATAAACACTTCCCTGTTTTTCTGAGATGTGGAGACTGTAAGCTAAGCAGGATATAGAACACACATGCTCCCCTCTTGCTATTAGCATACACAGCAGCTTCACATTCCTCTCTACACTCATAGATCAAACCCTCTCCTGTACAGACCTAGGCAGCACACACAGGTGAACATCTGGCAGCAAATCCCCCCCCCCCTGTATAGAAGTTACGTAGCTGCCTGTGTGCTGATGGGAGGGGGAAAGGGAGAGAACACAGACCAAAAAGCGCCCCTCAAACAACTTACAGGCTCACTGACAGGCTGAAAGCTCGTAATGAGACAACCCCTTTAAGAACAAACAGAGTACGATGACAGCATTAACTAACAATTGTTACAGAAGTAGAGAAGACCCTGCCCCAGAGAGCTTACAATCTACAAGGGAGGAGAAAGATGACAGAAGATGAAGGGCAAACATGTTTGCATTATGGTGTAGTGGCAGCAGGATGATTGTAGGGTGAAGGATCCTGAAGAGATGGGTTTTCAGGTTGCTGTTGAAAGTTGTAAAGTTGGAAGAGAGTCTAATATCTTAGGGTAGTGCATTCCAGTCTATGGGGGAAGCATGGGAGAAGTCTTGAAGACGGTTGTGTGAGGAGCTGATAAGAGGAGAGTAGAGAAGAAGGTCCGGTGACGAGCAGAAATTGCGTGGGGGAGGTATTTAGAGATTAAGGCAGAAATGTATGGGGGGAGAGGTTATTGAGAGCCTTGTAGGTCATGGTTAAAAGTTTGAACTATATTCACTGGGCAATGGATAGCCAGTACAGGGATTGGCAGAGGAGAGAGGCAGATGAGGATGAGGAGAGAGGTGGAAACGCCAGGCAGTGGAGTTGAGCATGGTTTACAGGGCAACAAGAGTGTCAGATTAGAGAAGGATGTTGTAGTAGTCTAGGCAGGAGATGACAAGGGCATGGACTAGCATTTTCATAGTATCAGAGTTAAGGAAAGAGCAGACTTGATAAATGTCTTACAGGTGGCAGACAGAGGTTAGGGCTTGGGCGTGCGGTTTAAAGGACAGGGTAGAGTCATAGTTTATCCCGAAGCCGCAGACATGTGAGACTGATGAAAGTGGGGAGTCATTGACCATGATCAATACATCAGTGGGGGATAGATTGAGATGGTGGAAAGAAGAGGTAGTCTGCCCTTTGCTGAGTTTCATAAGGTTGGAGGAAAAGAAGGAAGATATGGACAAAAGACCTTCTGGGATCCTGGAAAGCAGAGAGTTGATATCTGACCCAGAGATGTAAATTTGAGTGTCAAACTTTTTTTTACACACCCAGAATGCTCACTTAAATTCATATTTGGAATGTCTTGAGCCAAAATTTTTTCTCCAACTCTATCGCTTACCATAACTGTAACTATAACCCTAAGTCTAAGTTAGGGGTTAACTTACCTTTCAGTATTGCTCATGGCGACTCCTCGCTACCATCGAAGCATCACTTCTGGTGCAAATTACTTCAGTTCCATTTTTTCTAGGTTACGACAATGATTACCTAGAGTAACTCTAATCCTAAACCTATTCTTTTACCCAATTGCATAAAAAGGTGTAAAAGTGTCAAACAAAAATTGCACTTGGATGTGGTCTGTCGCCAGCTCTTGAAAAGACAAGAGCCCTCTCTAAAACTTACCAGGCTCCTGCAAGGTTCCAGGACAAGTTGTCCATCTTCACTGTAAACAGGAAAGACCAGTGTTGGACTGGTGTCCCTGAGGCCTACCAGTCAAGTTAATTCTTGGGGTCCATATGTGGAATTGATTCTTGGGGTACACCTGTAGAGTTAAAACTTGGGGCCCACCAGTGGAGTTGATTCTCAGTGCCCGTCAGTGGAGTTGATTCTCAGGGCCCAACAGTGGAGTTGATTCTCAGGGCCCACCAGTGAAGTTGATAATTGGGTTCCACCAGTAGACTTGATTCTCGAGGTCCATCAGTGGGTTAATACTTGGGGCCCAACAGTGGAGTTGATACTGGGAGCCCACCAGTAGAGTTGATTGTTGAGGCCAACCCTACACGGACTGGGCACAACTGCACATACTACACATGGCTCTTGCACTTTTCCTTTTGCTTTCTTTCTCTCTTTCTCTGCCTTTGTCCCTGAAATGCAGCACCAAGCCTTTAATGTCCAGATCCGCCATGCCTAAGACTCCATCAAGACAAGAGGGCCTACCAGCGGTATTCCCTATTCCTTTTTTGGGCCAGTCCAAGCCTGGGGGAGCCCCGGCTGTTGCTTTTGACAACAGCCTGGGTGACGTCCAAGAGTCAACCAAGAAGCTTGAAAACAAGGTTGGCCTCTCCGGAGAAAACTGGAGTTGAAGAGGGAAAAAGAACCTGAAGGCCGCACATTCCCCTCCTAGATTTCACAAGGTTTTTTCAAGGTCACCACATCCTGAAATCCTAGTTATAAACAAGAGCATCAGTCAATATAATAATTAGAAATGTAAGCATTGATTACTAACTGGAAAATTCCTTAGATTGCCTAGCCGGAATGCTGGATAATAGAGGTCTGAGCTCAAAGGGAAGTGAAAAGTCCAAGTGCTGGGCAATGTTCTAAGCCCAACTTAAGGTTAGGCCTAAAGTTTTTTGCCATAATTCCATCTGGGCCTTTCTTAATTGAAATGCTTAGACTGAAGTTGAATTTGAGATTGACCCTGATCCAAAATACAACACTAATCACCTGTAACATGCATTTGTTCATCATGATGCTGCAGGTTTACAGAACAACTAACAGATCAACTAATTGATTCGGGTCCAGCTCCCAGAATCCCTGAAAGTTGCAATGAGAAGCCACAACCACACAGGCATATCAGTATAAAAATGCACAGTGGCTATTAAGATAAAAATGATGAACGTGATATATAGTATACTTATAAAAGGGCCCCCCAAGTAAGGCACCACCGTCTATGATGTCCATAGGACTTGTCCCAACAAAGTAATATTAAAGGGCTTGTCTCACTACATTGATTTGTCCTGTTTTCTTGGTTTCATTTTGATTTATGGGGAGTGTTTACTGGCTTCTACTAGGCTGCAGTAGAAGCCAGGTCTGTAGCTATAGCAACCAGCGCTGGCAGCCTATCAGGAGAGATTGAACAGGTCTGTAGCTAAAGTGACCTGAGGAGCTGATGCAGCCCATACAAGAGGGGATATCTAGGAATAGGTAGGACACTTTTAATGGACATATATTACTAAGTGTCTAGTTTGTTCAAGATCTTTAACATAAAAAGAAATCCTTGTAGTGAGACAACCCCTTTAATACACTGAGCAAGACTGAGGGTTAATAGACATTGTGCAGCTTTATTTGGAAGAGAAAAGATGTCCATCTGCTCATTCCCTTCAGTGTTGATGCAGCATAGCAGAACCCTGTCCTTTTCCCTCAAGTGCTTTTCTCCCCCACTGCTTTATGCCCTGGTACACTCTTAAAGGGGTTGTCTCACTACATTGATTCTTTTACCTCAGTCCTGTTTTCTTGTTTTCATTTTGAATTCAGGGGCGTGTTTACTGGGTTCTACTAGGCTGCAGTAGAAGCCAGGTCTGTAGCTATAGCAACCAGCGCTGATAGCCTATCAGGAGAGATTGAACAGGTCTGTAGCTATAGCGACCTGAGAAGCTGATGCAGCCCATACAAGAGGGGATATCTAGAAATATGTAGGACACTGTTAATGGACACATATTGCAAAGTGACTTGTTTTTGCAAGATCTTTAACATAAAAAGCAATCCCTGTAGTGAGACAACCCCTTTAATTCACTCTGTTTAAAAAAAAAAAAAAAATACTAGTTATGGCACTTGCTGCTGTTTCATACTTTTTATGGATCCTCCTGGTGTTCATTTAATTCCCTTTTAGACTACACACCTCTTACATCCACTGCCTATGGTCGCACACGCTCAGTAGCTCAGTCATAGACATCAGCATACTGGAAGCAGCTTCTTCTCTCCAGCACTGGACAAATAGGTGCAAAATTTGTAACAGGGCCCTTACATTCCAATTATAATCCTGGTGTCTAATTTACCTGGCTGAAACTGTTACTTCTATGTCCCATAATGGGACTGGGTTAAACTCTAATGCAGTATTTTTCAACCGGTAGCTCTCCAGCTTCTGCAAAACTACTACTTCTATCATGGACCTCATGGGTATTGTAGTTTTTCAGGTTGAAGAACACTGCTCTAATTTTCATTCCACCTATAATTATACCCATGCATCTGACCCTGCCCTATGCCTCCTCCATCCGCCGTGGTTACTTCCATCCACTCACAATCACCACTAGGGGAGCTCCACTTACACCTTATAATCTTTTGCACCTGAGACAACCTAGACATCTATCACAAACAATATCCCGTGTCTGCCCCCCCCATGAGGTCCTGCCGAGCTTTACATTTCATAGTGTACAAGCCCTTTATGTGGCGCTTACACACAACCCAGTTCCCTGTCCATGCATGCTACACGCCTGACCTCATTACAATCCAAAATAGCTCTGCTTCTGTACATCATGTAACTATTCCTGTACATGTTACACCAATGAACTGATCTCAAAGAAATTCCATAAATCGTAAGCCCTTATGTAACCGGCCTAGACCTGCACGGATTGTACACACATCATAGGACATTGTACATTGTGGCGTCTAGTTAGAAGCCGACAGCAGAGTATTTGTACTTGTTCATAGGTATTAGATACCTGCTGAGGGATCCCACCAATCCCAGTGTCTTAAAGGGGCTGTTTGACTTACACTCCTTATCACCCCTAGTAGGAATATATAAAAAAAAATGTTCAAGTTGCTGTTTCGACCTTCATCGCAGATTCATACTATAAATAGTGCAGTGTACGGCTCTATTGTTACCATAAAAATGACTACCATGATAGACGCCAATATAAGCCAATTGGGTCCAATAGGTGCCACTTAGATTTCTCATATCACTCATCAGGAACAGCATCGTGGCAGCTATATAGATGTGAACAGAGCCTTACATGCAGGGGTGTCACCAGTTCATAGGGCCCCATAGCAGAAGGAGATTGGCCACATCATGGGTGAAGCTAACAAATATGTTTAAATATATTAAAGGTCAATATAGAGATCTCTCCCAAGATATATTTATATCCAGGATTGTATCTAGAACAAAGGGGCGTCCTCTACGTCTAGAGGAAAGAAGGTTTCTACATAAACATGGAGAGGGATTCTTTACTGTAAGAGCAGTGAGACTATGGAACTCGCTGTCAGAGGAACTTGTCATGGTGAATTCACTAACAGAGTTCAAAAAGGGTCTGGATACATTTCTAGATGTAATAATATAACAGGTTATAGTGACCAGGATTCTGGAGAAGGGTCTGGGTACATTTCTAGATGTAATAATATAACAAGTTCTAGTGACCGGGATTCTGGAGAAGGGTGTGGATACATTTCTAGATGTAATAATATAACAAGTTATAGTGACAAGAATTCTGGAGAAGAGTCTGGATACATTTCTGGATGAAATAATAGAACAAGTTATAGTGACCAGGATTCTGGAGAAGGGTCTGGAGACATTTCTAGATGTAAAAATAGAACAAGTTATAGTGACCAGGATTCTGGAGAAGGGTCTGGATACATTTCTAGATGTAAAAATAGAACAAGTTATAGTACCAGGGATTCTGGAGAAGGGTCTGGATACATTTTTCTAGTGATGTAATTAATTATAACAAGTAATAGTGACCACGATTCTGGAGAAGGTCCGGATACATTTCTAGATGTAATAATATAACAAGTTATAGTGACCAGGATTCTGGAAAGGGTTCTGGATACATTTCTAGATGTAAAAATAGAACAAGTTATAGTGACTGGGATTCTGGAGAAGGGTCTGGATCCATTTCTAGATGTAAAAGTAGAAAAAGTTATAGTGACCAGGATTCTGGAGAAGGGTTGCTGATTCGGGATTTATTCTGATTGCCAGATTGGAGTCAGGAAGGAATTTTTTTTCTAAAATGAAGACAATTGGCTTCTACATCAGGTTTTTTTTTTAATCTTCTTCTAGATCAACACTATAGGATAATAGGTTGAAGTTGATGGACATCTGTCTTTTTTGGCCTTAGAAACAATATCACTATGTAACCTGATAACAGGAAACAAAAACAGCAGTATAGATACTATATTGAAAGGTATAAATAATACCGCCACATACCACATATTTTAGATATTAGTGCTAGATAGCAGAAAGCTATTAACTTGTTACTTCCTTTTGCATCTGAGTGACTGTAATCTTTTGGCCTCGGAGTAGCTGCTACGGTTGCTATAGCTATGGTAATGTCCATGCTTACATGGCACCTATTGATATTAACAAACTGTGTAATGCACAGTGACCCAGGGCCGCCTCCTTCTAATTTGGCAGATTAGAAATATGGCTCATGTCTAGTTTTCCTTGATTAGGTCCCTGTTCGTTTTGACACCTGTTTAATCAAAAGATATTATGGTTAGGATTGGCAAGAGAATTAGAGAAATAAGTATCCTGAACTCAAATTTTCTCTCTAAGTCTATCTTTAACCATAATATTATCCCTAACTCTAACTATATCCCTAACTATAACCCTAAACCTAGGTGGAGGTCAGGGTTTTTAATGTGGTTTAAGGGGTTAACTTACCATTCTGTGGTGCTCCCGATGCGGTGTCACTTCTGGTGTGACATCCAACATCCACCCAATGTCATGTCCTTTGACTATAACTATGGTCATCAGTCATCTATTAACAGTTTCAGGACCCCATGCAGGCAAATCAAATGGGGCCCCCATCAATTACTATTTCCTATTTGTTAACATATCAATGGGCCCCCTTTTGATTAGGGCCCCTGACAGGAGTACTGCCCTATTGGCACCCGTGGCCATAACTATAAAATCACCCCGTGTTATAATAAAAGGGAGGGGTGTTGACCCGGATGTTATATACTGCAATGGAACCTTTGCAGAATGTTAAACTTGCCCCTAGAACCTTGTAAAAAAAAACTCTAATCCTAACCACAACTTAGGTTTAGGATTGATTTTTTTGGGGTAATTTTATGATTTTTGCCAAAATTTGATAATGGTCCACCCAAATTGAACCTTTTAGATTTGGGTTGAATTTGATATCAACTTAAATCTGAAGCATCTTGGAGCAATGAGAGAGAGAGAGGAGGGAGAGGTGGTCGATAACCTAGACCAGGCATCCTCAAACTGCGGCCCTCCAGCTGTTGGGACACTACAACTCCCATCATTCCCACTGTAATAGATTCTATAAATACATGATGGGAGTTGTAGATTCCCAACAGCTGGAGGGCCGCAGTTTGAGGATGCCTGACCTAGAGAAACTTTTCTACACTAGCAGTAGCTAAACAAGATTTATTTTCCTAAACAAAACAAAATCAAAACAGCAATGTATTTGGTAATAGTCTTCATTTACCTTTCCTCATACGGTTATGTAAACAGAAAACTAAAAAAGTTATAGGTTTTACAAGGCAGGGAGAAAGTAACGAAAAGCATAAATCTGAAAATACCTGCATCCTGAAATAGGTAAAGAGGGACAGTGGCATTTGGGTCAAAATCAAGGACTGTCCATCCAAAAGATGGAGACTTGAGAGCTGTGGACTCCTCTCTGCTACAGCAGTAAAAATTGGTATCAGAATGTAAAAGTCTGTGTTTTGTATAAAATGAACATTTTCATCTGTTCTCGTGTATATACACATAGCGTTCGGTGAAGCTCGTGTGTGGGTGACAGTAAAACGAGTTGCTAACCTCAGTTTTAGCTTCTAATTAAACAGTGGGCTGAAGCCTAACTTATAATTTAGGAATTCAGATAATGTGTTTTCTTATAATTATTCAAGTTTGAAGAATTTTAAATATTACCCACTGTGCAAGATCAACATTCGGCAAGGACATGTGAGAAGGAATTCAACAATGGGAAAGGCGATACCTATAAAGTTCTATAATTCTGCAGGGGCATGTTTAAAACAATAAAAAAAAATCACAACGGTTTATTTTTTGTACAAAATCAGGATTCGGTTTCATGGCAGACGAGGATGAATGGCATGTTCAAGGTCCTGAATTCCCATTTCGCTTTAACTATTGCAAGGAAAATCTTCCTAATGTTCTCCTCAAGGGATTCAAATATATAAAAACACTTAAAAACTATCATCAGAGACTAAATAATGTTTCTCGAAGATGTCCCTGTTTGGTCTGAAACCGGTTTCATCGAACTTGTGAAAAAAGTCCAGAATTTCTTCACTCTGACCCTAACCCTAATTACTGACCCTAACCATAACCCTAAATCTAATTCTGACCATAACCCTCACCCTATATCTAATTCTGACCATAACCATCACCCTAAAACGAGGTTAGGGTTTTATTTTAATTTATTTTGAATGAGTTAAGTTATACAATCCCCAACATAGTTGTTAGGGACAGTCAGGGGCGCACAAGAAGACACAGACTGGGTGAGGCCCTGACGCTGGTCCCAACCTCTGTCCCTGCCTTTTGGGGTACCCGACTCTTTACTAGGTCGGCCCCAACCAGAAGACTGAGGTCTACTCTGAGCCAAGTGAGACACAAGACCCGGACGAACAAACACAGAATAAACAGGGGAAGTCAGACAGGCCAGGTCAGCAACGAACAGACAGCGCAGTACAGAAACGGGTGACAGGAGAGTAACCAGAGTCCAAGCCAGAGTCAAAGAACAAAGAGAAATCCTAAATGAAAGCAGGAGAACTATAGGTAGAGGAAACCGTATAGTAGGCAAGGAAGACAGGAAGCAGAGTCCTTATATAGGGAAGAGGAGAAGATAGAACAGAGGTGGTAGGAGAATGGAACTGTCAATCACCAAAGGAACAAGTTAACCCGAAAAGTGCTGGAAGATTCCTGGTCATGGGCGTTGGCCAGGAATCAATTAAGCATACAAGGCTTAGCAGACATTGTTCACACAGGAAAAGTATAATGGCCGAAGCCGCAGTTTTGGTCGCAGCGGCAATGGCCGCCGACCAGAGTCAGACGCAGAGGGTCTGCCAGGCGCAATCATGACAATAGTTACATAGTTAGTACAGTTGAAAAAAGACATATGTCCATCAAGTTCAACCAAGGGTGGGTAAAAGTTGGGTGAAGGTTCCTGTGCTGCTGTTGCACCTGACATCTCTTCTGTATGACATCACTTCGAGCCTTGTCACTATGTGACATTGGACTGGAAGTTATGTTGAAGAAATAGCGCTTCAGGAAATGGAAACGCCGGGGAATGGGTAAATTACTCTATTCAAAACCAGTAAATAGAACCTAATACAGTGGTACCTCATGTTACAGTGGCCTCAGGATACTGCATTTCCAATATACAATGGTCTTTCCTGGGACATTGTATAATCCCCAATGTCACAGGTACTGCTGATCTGCGGAAGATGTGGTTGATGGAATATCCAACCAATTAACAAGAACATTTTAATTGTAAAACCTTTGTATTAGTGAGGTGCATGCAGTGATTGGTGGTCTATAGCGCCTCTCTACAGTACAGTGTGGTACTACATGTCCTGTACTGCTCTTACATGTATTAGTGAGGTGCATGCATGATTGTGGTCTATAGCCCTCTCTACAGTACAGTGTGGTACTACATGTCCTGTACTGCTCTACATTTATTAGTGAGGTGCATGCATGATTGGTGGTCTAGTAGCGCCTCTCTACAGTACAGTGTGGTACTACATGTCCTGTATGCTCTTACATGTATTAGTGAGGTGCATGCAGTGATTGGCGGTCTATAGCTCCTCTCTACAGTACAGTGGTACTACATGTCCTGTGCTGCTCTTACATGTATTAGTGTGGTGCAAGCAGTGATTGGTGGTCTAGTAGCGCCTCTCTACAGTACAGTGCGGTACTACATGTCCTGTGCTGCTCTTACATGTATAGTAGGTCATACAGTGGTTGGTGTCTATAGCGCCTCTACAGTACAGTGTGGTACTACATGTCCTGTACTGCTCTTACATGTATTAGTGTGGTGCAAGCAGTGATTGGTGGTCTAGTAGCGTCTCTCTACAGTACAGTGCGGTACTACATGTCCTGTACTGCTCTTACATGTATTAGTGAGGTGCATGCAGTGATTGGCGGTCTAGTAGCTCCTCTCTACAGTACAGTGCGGTACTACATGTCCTGTGCTGCTCTTAAATGTGCCAGGATGAGCGGCTCCTTTGTGCACCAGGTGAGGGCCCTCTTTCTTTTTTCTGGTACATTGTGTATAAAGTACATTACCTATAGAAGCTCCCGTCCTCATCATGGAAAGTGATTTCCAGCTTCCAGGAGCTCTGTCTGATGTTATATGGAAGGACGTGCTTTATCTGGATAAAGTATCTGCTTCCTTTTCATTAATCTCCATTTTGCATTATATTGGTGACATTTTGGGGCTTCTCAACCAGTTTTCCATAGAGTTATGGTTTCCACATACACTCACCGGCCACTTTATTAGGTACACCTGTCCAACTGCCGTTAAAACTTTAATTTTTTAATCAGCCAATCAATGGCGGCAACTCAGGCATTTAGGATGTAAAACAGGGGCAAGACAAACTCCTGCATTTTCAAAGAGTCAGTTTGGGGGAAAAAAGGTGATTTAGTCCCTTTTTAACGTGGCATGGTTGTTGGTCCCGAAGGGTGGTCTGGTATTTCAGAAATCCTGATCTCCGGGATTTTCACCCCAACAACCATCTTAGGGTTTACAGAATGGTCCCGAAAAAGGAAAAACATCCAGTGACGGGGTCCCGGGGGGCGGAAATCCCTTTGTTGACCCAAGAGGTCAAAGGAAATGGGCAGACTGGTTCGACTGATAAAAGGGAAACAGTAAATAAAATAGCCCCCTTTTAAACAACCAAGGGGCAAAAGAGCATCTCTGAACGACGTACGGCGAACTTTGAGGCAGAGGGGGCCCTACAGAGCAGAAGACCACCCCGGGGTGCCATCCTTTAGCTAAAAAAACGGGAAACTGAGGCCCCAAAATTTGCCCAAGCTCATCGAAATTTGACAGTAAGATTGGAAAAAAATTGCCTGGTTGATGAGTCTGATTTTGCTGCGACATTGGAGGTAGGGGAAAATTTGGCGTCAAAAACATGAAAGTGGTCCCCCTGCCCTTTTATCAACGGTTTTAGGGTGGGGGTGGTGGTGGGCATGGTGTGGGAAATTTTTTTCTTGGACTCTTTTGGGCCCTTGGAAAACCAAAGACATCGTTGCAACACCTTGTTGAACTATGCCACGAAAATTGAGGGCCCCGTTCTGAAAGGGAAAAGGGGGTCCCCAACCCATTACCATGGGGACCCAATAAAGTGGCCGGTGAGTGTACAATGCGTGTCCCTGAACCAATTAATATTGTATATGTACCACTGTAGTCATTTAGGGCTAAGGTTCCGGTCAATCTTTTGGCAAGTATAGACAAAAATCAATTGACGCGCTATGACTAGGGTCAGATGTGACTTTGACCCGAATCCAAACTGTAACACTAGTGCTAACTAAGAATTATTGCTTCACACTGTGCAATATGACATAGCATTTCCCCCATAAAATTCTGTCATTTTTAAATTTGGGAAAATGGTATTTCCAATATAAGTCAAAACATTTGGACTATTTTGAGTCAAGGTTCAGTTTACATAAGGATTTCATTGATTTAGTGGTATTTTTGGTTTGTGTTTGTTTTGAGTCTCTAAAATCTCATAAGAGGAAAGAGATGGAGTAATGTTATTGTAAATAAAATGTCAAAATGAAATGGAAAAAAAAAAGAAAGGCAATATCAGATCATTCAAGATTGAAGGGACCAAAGGTGTAGACCATGGATCTGGTGGATACTTGTCAACAGTCCCTATTTTGTCTGGACAATCTCAATAAGTGGACCTTGAACGAGGCATGAATTATGTCAATCCTATTGCAAAGTGACATTTTTGGGTCATTCCTGGTTATTTTGGGGCATTGGAAAGGGTGGGGCTAAAACATCTAGATCTTTGCTTTTGGTATTTAAACTACTGGTTCCCAAACCAGTATAAAACAGTAAAATAGAATTTGGCATTGGATGTCTTTTAAACCATCTGGTCTTTCTGATACAGACATAATATTCGACAATAAAATTCTGTCTGGATGCAGCCACCCTTAGGCTATTTTCACATGGCTTAACTGCGGGATGTAATTACGCCCCGCAATTACGCCGTGTGGACTGGGGCGGGAGCGGGGGAGTGAGCGGGGGGCCCGCATTTCGCCGGCCCATTGACTTGCATTACCAGCGGCGAGTATACGCCGCTGGTAATTCACATGTCACTTATCTCCCCCCGCGGCGGATTCGCCGAGCCGAGAGAGGAGACGTAATCCATAGTTCTCTATGAGAACTGTGGATTACCGTAATGAATGGGCCGTTTTCAGCCCGTAATTTGCGCACTTCGGCGCGTAATTACGGACTGAAATATGGCCCATTTTAAGCCGTGTGAACATAGCCTTAGTGGGAACTTGAAGAGGAAATGTGGTATATGCACAGTTGTCCAGATCTATGTCTAGCTGCTGCTCCACTAATACTTAAAGGAGTTGTCTTGCTACAAAGATTTACTTTCAACATGTAGGGATCACTAAATAAAGATGTTTTCCAAATATATTGCGTTCATTTTTTTTTGTTAAGCAGCTACAAGTGATTTTATCACCTTCTGTGCTCTCTCTGGTTCCCCAAGTGACCGACCTGTGTACTTCTCCCTCCTGTTGTTTGTTCTACCTGATAGCAGGGAGTTACATCATCACACAGGTCGTACAGCACAGAACTCCGGACAGTGAGAGCTTGTTTGTTATCTGATTTTCCAGACAAAAGCCAGTAATTACTGCTGTTTACTTTACCTCAGATGCTTCCCTGGTCCTGACAGCATGAGATTTATCTAATTTCATTGAGCTCATATGCTAATTACAGACAGCTTGACCAGGAAGTGACAGAGCAAAGCAGCATTATTTCATTCATGCATCCTATGAAACTTTGAGATGAGACAACCCATTTAATATGTTCTTTTCTTATGGTCCCACCTTCTACCCCAGCAATCTGGCACCTACCCTAATGAGTACATGGACTTTCAAGGAGGCGCTCAACCCTGCTCAGTTCTCAATGGGAATAGCACTGAGGTTCCTGCCCAATTGAGAACTGAGCAGCGGTGACTGCCCTTTTTGACAATTTGTAATAAACGAGTAGACTATAAGGAGGTTAGCCACCACTGCTTAATTTAGGGCAAGGACTTAAGCCCTTCCTGCCATTGAGAACTGAGAACTGCCCTTTTTGACAGTCTATGCAATAAACCTAAAGAACCTGAGCCCTACTTCCACTGAGAACTGACCAGTAATGAGTTCCCCTTTGACAGTCCATGCAATAAGCCTATGGACTTTCACTACTGCTCTGTTTGGGGCAAGAGACTGAGCGCTACTCTCATTGAGAACTAAGCAATGTTGAATGGCCCCTTGACAGTCTATGCTTCCATTAACATATCAAGCTCCAAAACTAATGCTCAGTTTGAGGTCAGAACCCGAGCCATAATTTCACTGAGACCTGAGTAATGAGCACCCCTTTGACAGTCTAAGCAATAAGCCGATGGACTTTCAAGAGTTGATTACTACTGCTCTGTTCGGGGCAAGAGACTGAGCGCTACTCCCATTGAGAATTAAGAACTAGTGAATGGGCCCTTGATAATCTATGCTTTTATAAACATATCAGGCTCCAAAACTAATGGCATCAATTTCTAGCTATAAGGGGGACAAGCTAAAAGCTAAAATTGAAGTGGTTGGTACATCGATGATGTGTATTTGCATGTGTTATGAGGTTATTTGGATTTTCCTACTTTATTTTATTACCTGCTGATATGAATGCTTAGGAAATGTTGACAGGTGAGGTTAGAAATGGTACAAAATGTCCTTGTACCATTTCCATTGTGGAGGGGGATACCTCATTCGTTCTATGCTACCTTACCACAGCAGATATTTCATCTTGGTATACTATGTAGACAACATATCCAATATTTTTTCATCTGTGACAGGGTCATATTGTTTGACATATGTGACATCTGCCAACTAATTTTTTAGTATACGTTTATTGTGTACTTTGCATTCCAACTCTTTTGCATCATACTGGGCTGACAGGAATTGACAAGATCTACCAAGTACTGCCTCCCCCAAATTCATAGATATTCTTAGAGCCTCATGTAACTGAAATATCATAAGGACCAAGAGACGACTCCCATAAGGATCCACATGGCATGAAACAAATCCATATATACAAGATCATTTTTTTCTGGACAAATCTTCAGACAAAACTGTTGGATGTAAAATTTCAAGTTTTCTAAAAATATCCCTTCAAAAAGTAACAAAAATTTATATTCCTACTACCAAGTGAACACTTGAGCTCATAGAATTCAGTGTTCATGTCTGCCAACTGGAAAGCAATTATAGTGAAGCTTACAGGTACAAATGGTGAACACATTTATCTTTGTATAGCAACTTACTTAGAGATGGCCATACTTCCACCTCCAAGAAGAACTTTCTTGTAGCCCTTGGGGTTTTACATAGGATTAATTGCTTTGATTCTGTTACAATGTATCTGTGTAGAAAGGAAATAGTCATTTAGCACGCAACTGGAGGAATGCCAATGCACAGGCACATTCATTCCCAACATCTTGTAGCTTGTAGACAACATTATTATACTAATAATCCAAGTCTTCATAAAGATGCCTGTTCCTGTTTTATATGGGGTCATAGCTGGGTGGTGGTGCAGGTGTCCTGTCCGGGTTATTTAGATACAAGGCTAGAGTGGCAAACAATCTTTGCCCTGGGTACTACATTGTCTCCTACAGTAATAAAAAAAAAAAAACAAATACTATAACGTGGTTCCTTAACCTACAGCATAAGTTGGTTCTGGGACAACCATTGTATGTTGAAACCTTAACTCTGTGGAAAACTGGTTACTGGTAATTGGTTTCAAAGACCCCAAATGTCACCAACAGTTATTTAGATTGTCTGTCCTGTGGGATTTTGTCTAGTTTTGAGTATATATTCTGTACCTATTTATCAAAAATCTTGATTATAAAACACCTTGTTCTGTCTAGTCTTGCCTTGTTTAGTTGGTCCTAGTCAGTAGAGTTTTGTATATCCTAGTTATTGTCAGTGTTTGCTTTTTGCAGGGGTGCCAATAGGGCAGTACAGGCAATACCCCTGTCAGGGGCCCTAATCAAAAAAGGGGGCCCACTGATATGTTAAAAATAGGAACTAGTAATGGGTGGGGGCCCCATTTGATTTGTCTGTATGGGGCCCCGAAACGATTACTAGATGACTGATGGTAAACCTGGTTTAATGTTGTGTCCAGTTTTGGTTAGTATCTGGGTTATTGAGTCCTAGGGTCAGGGTCTTTTTTGTTTTAGGGTCAGGTGTAGCTCAGGGATACTTTCAGGGTCAGTGCCATCTGTTGTAAGGATCAGGTCTTGAGAAAGTGGCATCTGTTGTTAGGGTCAGGGCTAGGCATAGATCTAGAGAATGTGACATCTGTTGTTAGGGTCAGGGTAAGGGATAGATCTAGAGAAAGTGGCACCTGTTGTTAGGGTCAGGGTTAGGGACATGGTCAGTTTTTGTTTGTCATTGCTCTTGCCCCAGATTTCGTATTGCGCTCCTCATTCATGTTTGTGGCATCATCTTTCTTGCCATTCTTCCAACTCCATCATCTAATGGTGAGGGTCTCTTTTGATAATGTGTTTGATACATGCATTGTTTAATTTTTTACTGTCACTACTGGGCTGGATATAATTCACTTGTCCAAAATAAAAAAGCAGGCTAAAAATTAACTTTAAACCTACCATTTATATAAAACAACTCAAACATGAAATATGAATAATGGCAATATAAATCCTATTGTTTAATCCAGAAAGAGGGAAAAAGGACATGGACGGCACACCCATTTGCCATATGTTGATCTAATGCTTCTCAGCAGAAATATTTTCAAAAATGAACATGAGGTTCTTAGTATACTTTTTGATCAAACGGTATAAGCCCACTTGACAACTCATGGTGACCTCTATAAAGTGGGTCCCTACAATATGATGTAGCACCGCATGGTGGCCACCATCACAGTGACAGCAGCACCAGTAAGGGGAACAACACAATGGCCCAACAACACCATTGCCACTAGACCTAGCCCACCACACAGACACCACAATGCAGAAACAATGGCCGCCACACAACACCACAACGAAAAAGAAAGGATCACAAATGCTCACCTTTCCATGGGCTCCCAACAAGGCAGACTGCCAGTAAATACTTACCTGTTCCAGCTCCTGCACCAGTTTCAGCATGCGCTCCTGTGCCGGCGGCAGTGCCTGCCGGCAGATACATAATCTCCAAAAAATTGGGAATCTCGCAAGAGAACAGAGTGACTTTTGATCACTATATTTACTAATTTGCCATAAGCAAACGTAAACTCTATCAGTTCTCTATCTGTAAAACACTAAAACGTAACTTTTATTATGTATAACTCTTAACCTCTATACACACTATTTAAAAACCTGATTTCTAACCTCATCATTTAATCCTTTTTGCTTCTGAAAAAGGGAATAACTCCCTTTCTATTATCAAGTCTGGTGGAGCCTTAACAGGAGAGCCGTATATCTATAGCAAAGTACTAGCTCCAGTAAGGGATCCCAAGCCTA
>JAODAL010053813.1:0-25029 GCA_025379985.1 Phyllomedusa bahiana
TTCAACCCCAGAGTATTTTGAAAAATGAAGTTTACTGTGTTTCCTTTTGGGAAAATTATACCAATATTCTGTTAAGATCATTATCTAGTGAAAGTTGAGCTGATATAACTACGTTGTGTCCGGATTTTGTTAAATTTGTTAATTCTATCCAATACAGTCTTGTCCGGCAGGATTGAATAGTTTTCAGGAGTGTGTAGAGAAGGATCTACTAAACCTACTTGATAAAATTAAAAATGAGAGGGAAAACTTTAATCTTAGTAGAATAGAATTTAAAGCTATTGCAGAAATTCAAAATAATTCTGACCTCCTAGGGAGGGCAGCCGAAATGGGGGTGGAGGACTGTGGTTTTACTTGATGCAGGCCTATACAGAAAACTCAAGAAACTATCAAAGGGGACATAGGAATTTTTGAAAAAGCATTTCTGCTACCTAGGATACATGAAAAATTTTGAGGTTTTTAGTTCACATTTTTTATCAAAACTGCTTAAGCCCACCTCCGAAACTTCAACGGGACCTCAAATGCAGGTGGGTCCAATACTATTGTTACCTCTCTTTTGGGCCTGTTTCAAAACCCCCATACTTCGGGGAGTGAAGGCACCAGCTTCTAAGTACACTGAAATTGATTTAAAAACCTGTGAAGGTGGGTGGAGTGCAGAAAACCAAAATGGAGGCAGCCATTCCTCCTTACACAAACTAGAAACAATACATGGTTTTGCACATTAAAAAAAGCTATTTTGAAAAAAATGAGCATAGGTGCACACTGGCGTGGCTGTAATATACATACACATTCCAATAGCAGTAGCACACTATCAACTAAAGAAACCATCAAAGGGGACATAGGAATTTTTGAAAAAGCATTTCTGCTACCTAGGATACATGAAAAATGTTGAGGTTCTTTAGTTGATAGTGTGCTACTGATATTGGAATGTGTATGTATATTGCTGCCACGCCAGTGTGCACCTATGCTCATTTTTTTCAAAAAAGTTTTTTTGATGTGCAAAACCATATATTGCTTCTATACAGAAAACTCAACATGCTTATTTTGGATGAGGGATGCACCTATCACCCATTATCAATAGACTCTACTAAGACTTTTCAGATTAAATTGAAAAAAATCCTGGATGATGATCTCTCCATGGGTAGTTTTTCAAGACAAATTTTTCTGAGATAGTTTGTTTTGTGGCTTAGGAAACTTCCTTTCTTGACCAAGTTAAAAATAGGGTTTCCAACCCTTAAGGCCGGCAATTTTTAACACTGCTAATGCGCCCAATAAAATTGTCATCTGGGCGCCAAAATACATACATGTTGCCCCAAGAGTGTAGTGACAGCTATGTCACAGGCATCTTGGGATTCTCAATCTTCCTAAATTTCATGTCATGTGGTGGGATTGTGCCATACCTTATTTAGAACTACATTCAGTTCCTATTCGCATAATGTTAATGAATTAATAATTCTCTGTGTTGATTTCTGATTGAAACATAATTATTTTTCCTTTGATGGCCATTTTTTTCTCCAACAGTGTGGAGCATCGATGAAGGCAAGATTCTCCCCTTCTTTGTCGAACATCCAATGCCCACCTGGGAGGAGTGATATCTATTTTGTGAACAATGCCCTTTTCTCCCCCACATCAGGTGGTATGGTCGTTATATAGACGACCTCCTCCGGCCATAGGCAGAAAGTAGTAAAGTTGCCATCTTTGTACACCCACAATGCATTAGGCTATATAAATGAGTGAAGCACCCTAGGGGGATTCAAAGTTAAATTTAAAAAAAAGTGTAAAAAAAGAAATAATAAAAAAAGTGTAAAGCTCAAATCCCCCCTTTTACCATGTTACAATATAAAAAAAAAATAATAAAAATGTTACACATAATCAGTATCACTGCATCCGAAAAAGTTTAATTAACCGACGCTAAGGGGTTTTATAGCGAGGTCTTTCATGTTTACTGTCTGTTCGATGCTGCTGCTTCAGTATTGTAAGATGACATTAAATCAGGTTGTGGAAATTATATTGGTTCCAATAATTTATCAATTAAATGCACTCCTCCGAATTATATTATTTTTATTGCTGCTGACAGCCGGAGCTCGAGATGCTATACAACCCATACACTTTGGATGGGACACTGAAATCTGAAGTTTGGAATTACATTACCATATAGACTTTTTAATCACATGTCTATTTTATCACTAAATGATTGGTTAATTGGCGGTCGCTAAGAGACAAGTTATAATTTGCATGTACGATGAACGCATTAGCTGATATTGTCACATCGCCAAACTCTCCTCTGTATTATACTGGGGGGAGGAGGAAGGCCTTGAAATCCTTTGCTGTCTAGCAGGAACTGCATCTGTCTCAAGGGAATGCTGCTGTGAGTGATATCTGATAGTTCGATAAGGATGTATAGGTAATAAGCAGTTTAAACAAACTATCTGATGAGCCTTAAATAAGAATGTATTGAGGAAAATGACTTTGGATGTTTTTTCCTAAATTAACTCAAATTGACAGTCCCCCTAAAAAACATCAAAATCTGTTCTAATTGTACCCCCTAAAGCCGGGATATGATGAATGATGCTCTTCCTAAACTGAACTAGAATGGGATAAAAGGTCCACTCTCCTTAGACAGCCAGCGCAGTGACAAAGGTGGAGCGGGTGTTTGAACCACTGAAACCCACTGTCAGGTTGCTCAAAGGGGCGTAACCCTAGCAACCGCCGGGGGGGGCCTTCCTCGCAGAGTCATATTGCATGGTAAAGGATGAAAGCTTGGACCATCGTCCGCCAGGTGCCACCTCAGAGCAGGCTCCCGCAAAGGCATCAATGGATTTGTTTACACAATCTACATAACCAGCAATGATTCTGGAAAAAGTCATGAATAGGAGGTGCGCGGCTTAATTGTTCAGATAATACCTTGTAAGGAATCTGGGTGTAAATTATCAAACCTAGTTGATTCAATAGATGTTAATTTACCCAGTCCATACTTTTGTTGATTGTTATTGGGGAGTAAGATGATTCAAACCCTGATTTGAACTGATCACTAGCTTTGAATTCATCAGGCACCCCACTTGGTTGGCCCTCTTGCATTTTTACAACATCCAGACTAGAATAAACTATGTAAAAGATAAAGGATAAGTTCTAATGACTTATTGGTCGACAGTCAAACTTTCTTGAAGTCGTGAAGCATGCACCCGGGGGTCTTACGTCAAAGTGTCACTGAGGTCTGGTGACATCAGGAGTACCTATGCTCTGGGTCATAATCCTGGGACTCAGAGAATCTCTGAGGTGTTTCTCGCACCCACAAAAAGCATCTCCAGGAGGTTGTAGATTTGATCAGGAGTCTGGATCTGGAATGGACGGACGAAAACATATGGCATGGATTTAGTTTCAAGTCATTTACACAGATTTATAACATATTTTACAAGACTATACATTCCTGAATCTTCATCTACTGCTGGTGTATCATCCATAAATCTGGGTGGTGCATGAGACTTTACTGTCTCCATGACGGAGTAGAGACCAGTGGGGCTACCTAGGGTTGTTGCTGACTGAATAGATTGAAATGGGTAGGATATCGGGCCAGGGGAAGGAGATGTTTATTGCTAGCTTTCAGCATTTTGGTTCATTAAGAGTGGCGTTCCTTTCTTTTCCACTTTTCTGCTGAATTAGGGACTGGTAGGGGTGTGTGCAGGCCGTGGTCAGCTTCTACTGTTTCCAAAGGTATTTGGTTTACTTACTGCAGTGGAAGGCAGGTTCTTGGTCAGATTTAATAACCTCAGGGATCACCAATTCTACATATCAATTCATTACAATGTCTCTTAACTGTGGTTCCTGACCAGTCATGTTTGGTAAATGGGTAGACTTCAGCCATCATCGAGAACATATCTCACCCCCCACTAGAACATACTTGTATTTTCTCACTCTTGGGAATTTCAATGTAGATTCAATCTGGATCCGCCTGGAGAGGATATTGTGTTTAGCCAAATGGCTTCTTGGTGTGGTCATCAGTCCTCCTGGTTACAAGTATCTGACATATTTCACAAACTTCTAGCATGGCTATTGCCATGGCGAAATGAAGTTCTGGGTGCTAGGTTTATCTAGTTGATTGAAGAAATCATCCTGGCTTAGTTCCTCTGTGGGTAGTATCATGAGCCCATTGTACAACAGCTGGATATAAATGCCCTTGGAAACAAAGTCTATTGTCCTTTTCCTATAAGAAATCCATCTTGGTGTATCTCTGACTCCAATTTCCTCCCAACTTTTCCTTTTCCTTCGGGCTTGTTTAAAGTTGTTTGGAGATTGTCTCAACAGGTTAACACATGGATTCCCACCCCCCCCCCCCCCCCACCCCCCCCCCCCCACCCATGCATCGTGTCATTGGGTTATTCTCTCTCTTGTTCCTCTCTTATTCTTTCCCTTTTCTTTCTTCTTCTCACCTTCTTCTTTCTTCTCACCTTCTTCTTTCCTTATTTCTTCTCGCATTCACCTTCTTTCTTCTCACTTCTCTTCTTTCTTCTCTGCTCTGGTCAGCACATATACAGCCACTCCTGCTTCCTATGGGATCTCTGGGAGGAGAGCTGCGGCCTTTTGCAGCAAGTCTGCTCTGTTGGTGCCTTCCACTTTCCACTGTCTCTTATTTCATGGGCTTTAGTGCTTCATAAACGGCACTTGAACTGGCAATTGGAGAGCATGCATCAGAGTCTGAATGGTTCTTGATTCTTGATGGCCTGTTCCATTAGCTGTCTGCGGATACATCAACAGGGCCCACTTTCAGGCCGAAGTCATAGGCTAAACTCCGTAACAATAGGCTGAGTCCGGTGTATATGTTCATGGTCTATCTCTTGGAGAGCTTACAAGCTTCCCGTTACAGCCCAGAGATCACCTTCTTGAGTGGCATTCTCGAAGGTAAAATGCAGCCTTCACGGTTTTTACTCTGCAAGGTAACCACAGCAAATCCTGTATTTGTAAATCGGCTTGAATCGGTCCAGCATATCTGGATCCATCTGTGATGACGACCATAGCTCTGAGTTGCTCCATACTTGGATGTAGAGAGCAAAGTAGGATACGATGGAAGGTCTTTAGCCTCCATTTGTTCAAAGTAGTCTATGAAGAAGGTCTTGCGATACCGCGGCAGTCTGGTCTTCATCTATGGTAGCTGACTGATCTTCATCTTCCCCCCCTTGAGAGAGGGAGCAGAGTGGCTGGGGTTGATGAGTAGACATTTCTTTCAAAAGTGACATTCTCAGGCATCAGTAATGGGCATTGTATACGGAGATGGCGCTGTTTACTGAGATGAGATTGCTGCGACTGTTTCAAAATCCCTTGTAGATCATGATGAGCCAAGAAGAACTTGTGCAGCAATGATAGCTCTGAGGCAAGTAGGGACAGTCCGTGCAACAGGATCTTAACCTTGCATGAATAGTTTCCAAGAGGTACTCATATGCTCTCATGTTTTTGTGTCAGGACTTCTGAAGCTTGGGCCATAGTCTTCAAAATCTAGGAAGAAGTTGTAAGGCTGTGAGAGTTCGGGATTCCCAGAGCTGGTGCTTGTATGTTAAGTCTTTTCCAGGCTTTGAAAACACTCTTGTGCCTCAAATGAGGAGGTTCATTGGTGTATAAACAATGTCTTGAAAATTCGTATAAATTTGCATAAGACTGGAGGCATTGGGTATCCATTGACGACCAGCTAAGTGATGAGACCTAGAAATCCTTGAAGTTGTTTTAGATTGTTCGGTGAAGAAATGAGCATCACATCATCGATAAGGTGTTTGGTCCCCTGTGATATGCAATCTCCGAGGAATACACCGAGGAACACCATTGGAGCTTGGACTGTGAGACTTTGCAGTTGATTGATTGCTCCAAATATTGAAGGAAGTCTCAAAGAGTTGATTGAAAGTTGGAAAATCAGGTGCACACAAAGAGAATATCATACATGTCCTGCAGGGCTTGAGTCAACTGGTTTGGTGAGTTCTTTGCCCCTTGGAAGCATCCTCGTCCAGGTGGGCTGAGTAATAATAATAATAATAATCTTTATTTATATAGCGCCAACATATTCCGCAGCACTTTACAATACCACGATAAGTGAATGCCAAAAGGTATGGACATTCCTCTATGTAGTGGACATGAAGGAAAACATTGCAGAAAACCATAGAATGTGAAGGTAGGGCAGCTGAAGAAGTTCTTGGCCGGAGAAGATACTTGAGCTTTTTGGGTACAATTGGGTTTCTACAATAATCAGTGACAGCCAATAATCGCTCCTGAGTCCTGAACCAAAACGGCCAGTATATTTTGGAGGTTCACCAGGGGATAACTTCTTCTTGTGAACAGAGAACCAAGGCGTGATTTGCAGGAGAAAATGCAGTGGATGAGTCACCCATTTCCTGGAATGTTCTGATTTGAACTCCAGAGATTGTTTCTTGATTATGCTTAAAGGGATATTGAGGCAGCGAGGAAGTGTTGGACGTCTTTCAAGAAGACATAGTACAGGTGAGACTGGATGGGGATGCCATCATCATCAGGTACCTTTAGAAACAAACTTCAGGAGGTACTTGTGTCAAAAGTTCAGGACGGTATTTGCTTGATGTGGATAAAAGATGAAGCTCAGGGACAGCTCTGTTAGGAGATTCATGTGAAACTTGGAGTATTGTAGTCCAAATTCATTTCCAAGAAGAACATATCTGATAGTAGCATTCATCGTTTTCAGAAGATCAGATTCAAACAGATTAGCTAGGGTAGTAGGAGAGATAAGTAGTATAGATAGGAGTCCCATGTTGTCCAATTGGCACACGGGTAGGTTAAGCGAGTTGTTGGTCGTCCATCCCACTTTCAATGCATGAAATGTAGTCAGGAGAAAAGTATGAGTCCGGTGGAAAGTTAGAAGTTTTCAGAACCAGATCTGGATGCAACTGTATCTACAAGGAAAGGAAGTTGGTGGCCATTAATTTGAAGATTGACAGTCAACCACTGGATTCAGGACATGAATACACAGTGGTGTTCCTCTGAAGTATGAGAAAAAACGGTAGAATAGGTTTGACGGAAATCCTATGGTATGAGCGGAGATATGGAGGTGTCTTGAGGTTGAAAGGCGGATAAGATAGCATCTAGAGGATATACTTGTTGGTATTGGGGACTATGGTTAAGTTGGTAATTGAGGGCCAATGAATGGATTATTATTGTAGGACTGAGGTCTGCGTTGTGTTTTGTTGGTTGAATCTTGGCGGATTGAAGACCAAAAAAAACTTGATACTTGAGGTTGAAATTGATTATATGCTTGAGGGTTTGCGGTAGTTGCTGTCCATTGCGTAGCAAGATGCCTTTTGTCGTCACGAGCTTTAGCGCGGCACTGCAATCATGGATATGTCCGGATTGGTTGCAAGTAAAAACAAGTTGTTGGTTCGAGCATTGACGCCAGGGATGGTGTGCTATGGAAGGTCGCGAACAATTTATCTCGATTGGAGTACTGTAGGTTGATACCAGGGAAAACTTGCATTGGTTGATTGTAGAGTCATGGTGTCTGGCTGAGCTATAGAGCTGTGGGAGCTCTTGATATAGGGTCACATTAGAATCCTTCTTTAAACTGTTGGGATGAATCCAGTCTGTGCACTTAGCAATGGAGAGAAGTTGACTTTCGGATCAACTGCACTATTTTGCTCGATTAGTTTCAAAGTTCCCAAATAGGTTTAAGCTAACCTATAACAATCGCTGTTGAAAAGAGGATTTTGTGAGCTTTATTATGTGTTCATGTCAAATCCATTGTCATGGAATCAAGGCAGACATCACGGTGATAAAATTCTCCTCGGATTCAGTAGGTACCTCTGAGTAGAATCTTGAAGATATTGACTGAAGACTCATCCAGCCGTTCCTTTGACCCAAGAATGAAGAACAACGGCAAATACTCTCCTCTAGATGAGTAAGTACTGATGTCCCTCAACTGTGTCTTATGTAGAGTTAATTTGATGATAGGCCGCATAAGTAGAATCCCCAGACTGCACTGCTGGCAACATGGTATAGTTCTTTGCAAAGGGGCAGGAAAATGTCTACTGTATATGGCGTGATGCCACGGTAAAATAGCACATAGGGTTTTTTTTTTGTTTTTCTTAAGGGCGTCTGGCATTTGGGTCAGTAGAATTATTGACTAGTTATTCGAGGTGTAAAGGCAGTAGATGGTTGATCCTAGGGTTTTGTGGATGCGCTGAGTGAGATATAGAAGGTAGAACTGGCAGAGGAAAAGGAATCAAAGCGGGCTGGGTAGGTGATTGGTGGTGTTGGTGGTGCTGCCGAAGGTAGGGGTAAGTCCATGTATTGAATTCTGGTTCTGGTGGTGGAAGGGGATGTGGGTGTAGTTTGCAAAAGAACTTGGGTTATACTCCTGAATAAGGAGTGAAAGTTGTCCTGGGCGAGAGTTATTGGTTTGAGTAAGGGAGAGCAATGTAATCCTTCAGCACATTTGGCATTAGCATCTGTTAGTACCACTATCCGTATTTCAGGTACTGGAGGAATTGGCTTCGTGCTCAACGTAATGCGGTGAGTAATGGCCTGACACAATTACATTGGTGGGCAAAGGCCAAAAGATGCCAGAAGAATGAAGGGGTATGGACAGCGTTCTGGAATTTGTTCGCTTGGGCCACTTCAAGTACGTTATTTTATAGTTTGTTTCGCAGCTGAACACAATTTTCATGGGGATATGTATCATTATATATGACGGTCCAACAGCATGTAAAGTAATCATCTAGTTTCAATCTCTGCCTAAGAGCAGCAGTCTGTGTTGCTGTGAGCAATGGGAAAAATATTGGGATGGTCCTTTAATCTTGGATTGCAGGTGTAAGGGCGTTCACATGGCATTGCCTGTAGCTAATGGCAACTTGCTCCTCCTCCCCCGTCTTCACTCTCCATTAGCAATGCAACATCAGAATAGCGGCTACGGAGGAGGAAGGTGTCTAGAAGCCGTGAGCAAAAGGAGTAGAGTGATTGCAGGGGCTGGTGGTGTGTTTGTTGTGATGTTGCAGGTGTGCTAGCAAAGCCGTTATCACACGCATATCATTGTTTACATTGTCAGTAACAATTGAAGTGAACGGAGGACGAGGTGGGAACGTAGATGAGGTTGGGTGTTGCAAGATGGCCGCTGTTCAACTTCAACCCGGAAAATTCTGGGTTCTTTGGATTGCTTAGGACTACAAATATGGCTACAGGAAGTGGACAAGGGCGGGGTTTGGTTTTTGTCTATTCCGGACTACAGCAGAATGTTTCGGACTTCATTAAAAGGCTACAAGAAATAATGGAGGTTCTCGGCACGGGGACCTGAGGAAAGGAATACCGGGCAGGGGCAGGAGGTGAGGTAATACAAGGTCGTGATCAGTGTTGTACGTTCCCTCCAACAACCTACGCAAACTTTCAGCGTTAATGGAATTTGATGACGACAGTCCAACGACATTGAAAGTCGCATCTTGGAATCGCCGGCAGCTCACTCCTTAGACATATGCAGATTCCCTCCAAACCTTCTTATGGTTACTACATTCACTTGTCACTGTAATTATTGCTTTGCCAAGACATCATATATTTTCTTTCAGTGCTTGTTTCCCACGTACTAGCATTGTAATCTCTGTGATTTATGCTCGGTTACACAGAGCGTATCATAACTTTTTCTCTCAAGTCTCATATATATATTTTACTATTTTTCTCTTCAATCAAGTACTGACTGGCCAACCTTTTGACCTGAGTTGCTATAACTTTTGCAGTTACGCATAAAAGCCGAGGGGAGAACAATAGTGCCCGACCAGTATCGCTATTGGACCCCCCCTAATAGATGCCTTGAATCGAAGCCAAGGTCATACCACTCTGCCAGAATTTCAGTGTGGAAGATAACAAGTGATGTGCTTGCAAATAAAATAAAACCCTGAATGCAGTTTTTTCTTAACTATGTAAACCAAGACACAAATTAACACACGTGTATGTTGAGATTTACGCCCCAAACATACCTAACACTAATCAAATCGGTACTGCTGCTCCTCAGCAGATAATCTCAATTATCATATGTCTATACGACTCTGTATAACAGGCTATCAAAAAGGCAGATCTACTGTATATAACAGGCTTATCAGAATACCCAGTTCTTATGGTCTTTAACAGGTTATCAGAAAAAAACCCAGATCCTTCTCGTCTACAAACAGGCTAATGTCTACTCTTTAACCATTTCCTATCTCAGATCGTTTTGTTTAAATATACTATTACCAGGCTTTGGCTATTTCTTTAAACAGTTCTCTTCAGGAATTCAGATCATCTGGTCTTTTCCATCTGTATATAACTGTATCTGTTATAAAACGTATTTAACTTATTTGCAGGCTTCGGTTTTCGCTAACGGGTCGCTTATTAGGGATTGTATCCCTGAATATCTCTTTTTTTTTATCATTCAGGGAGCCCAAGCTCCTGCCTACACTGAATTATGTTACAGAAGGGAAAATGCTCTATCCAGGTCACGTATACTTTACAGAGAACAAACCAGAGGCATTAATTGGTAGCATTTAAAAAGGCTATATGCATTTGATACGCATTACATGTACCAGAGCACACCCTGAGGCCACACCTGAAAACTTACACAGGTTCCTAAGGAGGCGGACAACCAGCAACCAGATTCACTCACTAGACTTGTATGAAGGCGATAAGTCACGGATTTTTAGTAAAAAATCCAGCGAACTTGACAATTTATGAGTTGATCAGGCTCCAAGTTTCAGTGACAGTCCCAGCGATCGTCCCACGTTGACGGTAAAGCGTCAGCCCCCCTCCTGGATATGTGCCTCGGGCGTTTAGCGTGCACGGCACACCACTGTCAAAGCATGGACTAAATCAGGTGTGGAAATTATCACTTTGTTTCCACTCATTTATCCAATTAAATGCCTCCCTCCGAATCTATATTATTCATTATTGCTGCCAGACAGCTGGAGCTTGAGAAGTATGACCATACAACTTTGGCTGGGAATTGGAAATCTGAAGTTTCTAATCTACAGTAAATCATTCCAATAGGATCTTCTTTAATCACATGGACTATTTCTATCACTACATGATTGGTTAAATTGGCGGTCGATAAGAGACAAGGTTATATTTAGGCAGATGTAGTATGAAGCATTAGCTGATAATGACCATTTGCAAACTTCCTATGTATTATCGGGGGGAGGAGGAAAGGCCTTAAACTCTTTGCTGTAGCAGACACTGCATCTGTACTCAATGAATGCTGTTTGAGTGATTATATGATAGTTCGTTGTGTAGGATGTATAGCTCAGTCAAATGCGAGTTTTAAACAAAAATATCTGATGAGCTTAATATGAATTGTAATGATAAAACAGACCCTTTTAATTTTTTTTCCTTAATACCAACTTGAACCAAAGCTTACCATACAATTAGGTGAGGGAGATTTCAGAAGCCCCTGCACTCCACCGGATTATGGGCTGATGTGATTATGTCATGGCAAATGGCCTGCATCAGTTGGACCGCAAGATTAGCAGAGTCTTTGGCGGTGGCAGAAGCACAATGCAGTAGTTTTTGGATCCCACATTCATCATGTTGATCATAGGTCATGTGACCGTTGGGATTTGATGACATGGCAAGGAAGCTGCTGGGGTCTTATCAGACCTCGATCATCTCATGCTTACTGCAGGGGGAGTATTTCCCTTTTACATTTTTTTTGTAATTTTTTTTTCTTTACGCCTGAGTGCAATATAGCCTAAAAACAGCCCTGGTTTGATCATTAGAAATGCTATTCAGCTGCAGGTATAAGCAAACTTATTAGCATTGACATGAGCACCCAAAAACATTGTCTAATGAACTGACGTTGTACTTTAAGATGCTATTTTGGTACTCCCCTCACTCATGTATTCCACACTGCTGCTTTCAGATGAAAGATGTTATGCACAGTTTAGCTGAGTCTTGCTAGGAGTCGGGAAAATTTAATTTCATTATGGTCCAGCGACAGAGAATGGAGATGCCACAACATATCGATCTATGGGATATTTAAGCACCTCCAATACACGTGGCCACATTGTTTTTTAAATGTGACCGCCCCAGAATCCCATTTTAACACCTTGGTGGCGCCCTCTGCTTGGATTGTTTATTATTTCAACACCTATGAATTTAATGCAATAATAGACAATTATGTCTATTAAGGGGACACTTTTTTTTTAGACACATTGTAAAATTTTGATCACATGGGACATCTTCTCCTGACTGGAAGTCATGGATCCTTGTCTTTTTTTACTACATCCAGTCCAGACCACTTGATGACTTCTTTCACAGCATCCCTTCTCTGCTCTACAACACTCCATTCCTATAGTGCTAACCCTCAGTACTGTCATGTTGATGCCCCATAACCTGTACCAGCTATATCCCTAAATGCAATAGAAATATTACTATATATTCGTCACCTTAGCAATATATATGGTCTACTTCAGTCTGCGACCCATATATCTATGACATATAGATCACTCGGTCATCCTTCCCCTCTCTTACTTATAGGACCACTACTAATGCCCTCTGATTCTCTCACATATAAACTGATGAATCTCTTACATATGTAGACTGTGCTCATGCCCCTTTCCATCACACTTATATATACCTGTTAGCTCGCTAAATACAAAGCCACCTCCTCTCTTACATATAGACTGCTGCTTATGACCCCCTTCTCTTACATAAAAAACACTGATCATGACCTCCTTCTGTCTCACATATAGACTGTTGTGCAGGACCTTTTGTGACATCATATTCACATAGCAAAGATTTGATAAGTTTGGCACATCTTTACACTTGTCTAGATTTTTTTCACCAATTGTTAGTTGGTGTACATTCTATGCCTGAATTTTGGCACATTTTTTATGTAGTTTTGGTGCAGTACAGCATTGGACTGGCCCATCGGAGGATCGGAGAATCCTCCGGTGGCTCCCCATACCTACACGTGACAGCCGGCAGCTGTCTATATTAAAAATAGCTGCCGGCACTGCTTTAGAAAGGAGGGGGAGCTTGCTGGTGCTGAGAGGGGCCCGCACTGCGTTTCACAGCAGCGCTCAATGCATTTTCACTTATATCTCCAACGCCGCTGTAAAGCAGTCTGGCCCTCCCCTGTCTCTGCTTGCTGGCGGGATAATTCGAATCCGTTAAGCCCCGCCCACATGGCCGGGGCCTCACTGATGTAATTAGCTGTTCCGGAATTAAGATCCTCCCTCAGTGGGCATGGCTTAACAGATTCAAATTGTCTCGCCCGCAGACAGAGAGAGCAGTGCTCAACTACTCCGTTCACAGAGAAGTAAGTGGAAATGTATTGAGCGCCAAAGCTGAAAATAACAAAATGACAGTACAGAACAAGAGGAGGCACAGCAACTCCAACGCGCGTTTACCTGCCCGGCTTCTGCAGGGGCGGTGACAAAGCCGGGCGGTGAAACGCGCATTGTGGTTGCAGTGCCTCATCTTGGTCTGTACTGTCATTTTGTTATTTTCAGCTTTGGGCTTGTAGTATACTTACTATTTTCTATTGTAGTAGTGTGAAGAGAGATCGGGTGGGATACTGTACAGGCGGAGATAGCGAAGCAAAGCGGGCCCCTAAAATAAACTCCTCTGGTGGGCCATAGGCACCCCAGTCCGACACTCGTGCAGCATATCACAAAGAGGCCACACCTTTTTCGCATGAAGCCACGACCACTTTGAATGTCATGCCCACATGTTAGGTCGCAAAAAATATCTTAAGCCAATAGTAAATGATTCTATGACTCACTGTGAACTGCTATGCCAATATCATATTGCTTTATAATGTTGCTTTATGGATTTTATGCATTACAGTTATTTCACAAAAGTGAGTACAACCCCTCACATTTTTTGTAAGTGCTCTATTATATTTTTTTCATGGGACAAACATTGGGAAAAAAAGGGAAAACTTTGATAAAATGTCAAATAGTTACACTTGTATAACATTGAAACTTTTGGGGTGGGCCTTAAACATGCAGCCATCAAGCCTAAATTTTCTCGAACAAAATTGTGAACACCCCCTAAGTGAAAATGGATAAATTATCCCCAAAATTTGCCCAATATTTTGTGGGGGCCACCTTTATTTTCCAGCACTTTTCAAAAAACCCCCTTGGGTATGAATTTTCCCCTAAGCTTCACAGGTTGCCACGGGAACCCCTTTTCCACCCCCTAACAAAAAAAAAAAACAGAACTGGGGTTTTTTAAAGCCCTTTTGCCTCCTCCACCTTCCATTTAAAAGATGCCCCAGAGTTGCTCAATAGGTGTGGGGTCTAAAAACATCCCCTTGGAAAAAACCCCAGCACCTTTACCCTCTTTTTCCTTTAAAAAGGGCAGGGTCGCTTGGAGGTGTGTTTGGGGGGGGTGATTAGTTGGGACCCCCCTTTTGGGGGCCCAAATTTTCTTTTGGGAAGAGGATATCCTCTGCGCCCATTTATGTAAAAAAGTAATGTGGCATTTGGCCCTCAATGAATTGTAGTTTTTAAACGCAGGCCCCTTAATTGTGCCCCAAACCATAAACTTTCCCACCACCATGCTTGATTAGGCAAAAGATATTTGCCTTTGAACTTATCCCCTATTTCCTACCAAAACACAGGACTTTCATCTGAACAAATAATTTTTAAATTTAGTCCCCCACCCAGAGCACAAAAACTTTGGGTTTCCGGTAGCCCAATTTTCTTAGTCTGCTTGTCTTCAGAAAACTTTAAAAGAGGCTTCCTTTTTTTATAACAGATGCGCCCAAATTTTATCTTTTGGGGGGGCAGTGTGCACTGACGGGGCCTGACCCCAACCTCTTTATTCTCTGCAGAAAATGTGGCAGCACCCCATATGTCTATTTTAAAAAAGACAATCCCGGATTGATGCTGAGCCCCGTCCCACCAACTTTTTTGGTCAACCAGGGTGAGGATTTTTTGGGAAACCCCCCCCCCCCCCCCCTTTTTTCCTTTTGTTAAACCACTTTTTGGTTTTTTGGTTCACCAGGGCGCAGCTCAGTTTCAGGGTTTTGGCAATCTTCTTAAACCCTAGGGAATTTTGGTGGGAGCAACATTTCCTTCTTCTACCCCTCGAGAATTCTTTGCCATGAGTTGTTTGAGTGTAAGCCCAAAAAAAATTTTTTAACCCTGCCCCCCATTCAAAACAGTTGGCCAATTTCAGTAAAAGGGGGGAACTCAATTTTGTTGCAGCAGTTTTTGACATTGATGGGTTTTGGGGTTTAGTTATTTTGAGGGCACGCCAAATTTACACTGTTTTACAAAAATTTTAAAATTTACTACCCTTTTCTTGTATAAAGTGGGCAAATCTTTAGTGTTTTCACATGAAGACATATAATACAATATTTAAAAAAAATGAGAGATCTTATCACTTTTTTTGTGATACTGTAAAATGATAGATTTGGTTTATGGGAAACCCCCAAGTCTAAGCTTTCAGAGCGCCCCTTTTTTTTTTCCAGAGCACTATCTCAAATGAAAAGAAAGGGGCCTGCTTGGTTGGGTGTGGGCAAAAAAAAAAAAGTCTCAGAAAATAGGGCAGTTCATAATGGGCCCCTAGACTATTGGAGGCCCGCCCAATTTTTGGGGTGGGTATCACAGGTTGGACCGCAAATTATCAAAAAATTTTTTGGGATATTCTTTTTTATATGCCATAAATGGGCTCAGATGGAAAACCCCTTTTAAAGGCAGTTTTTATTCCGTTGGGAAGGGTTTTTGAAAATATTCCCCAAATGTTTAGATTTCGGAAACATTATCCTGCATACAAAGGGCAAAGTTTCCCTTTTGACATTTTGGCAATTTTTTTAAGGGGGGGAGTAGCAGAAAGAGGTTTTTAAAGGGAAAACTCCAAAGCATGTTGTACAGAAAAAATTCAAAATGCAATTTTGCTGGAAAAATGCAACGTAAATGCCTCCCGAAAGAAGTTAATTTACCCACAAATTTTTTGGTTTTAAAAACTTGAAAAGGGGGGGGAAAGGGAGCAGCCACTTAGGGGAAGAGGGTGGAACTGAAAAGACCCGAAAAGGACACAATTTTTTTACACCTTTTGCCTTTGTTTTTTTCTGTGGAGTCACTAATTGTGACTGGTTCTTTCTGGGGGAAGAAAAGACCTGCCCTTTTTTTTATTTTTTGTCTCCGTGTGGAAGGTAAGGAAACCAAAAAAGAATGTTGTTGGGTCCCGTTGCAGAGAGGGGTACCACCATCTTTGATACCGGGGCACAAAACCCAAAAGGGGATATTCCCTCCAGGGGCGTGTACTTTTGCACAAAAACCCAAAGGGAGAAACCCGGGGGCGGGAGGGTGCACGCCAGCCCATTTGGGACTTTACTGGCCCGTTTTGCCTATTTTAAAGGGCCCAAGGTCATGTCAGGGCCCTAAAACGATTATCAGGGCAGTTCCTGAAAGGGAAAAATTTAAGAACATCTGACATTGGCCCCAGTTTTTGCTTGCAACTGTTCCCCTGTTTTTAAAGTGAATTTTTTTTCTGTGTTTTGGGGGGAAATTTTGGGGATAATTAATAAAGTGTTTAAAATGTTTTTGCTACACCCGAGCGCGCCTGTTTTATGGTATTTTTAGGTAACTAACCCCCAGCCCTTTTCCCAAGTCCCCTTTATAGGTAAATCATAAAGTGTCCGGGGAACATACTTCTGGTGACAGCGTGAAAACAAAGGCGCCTTGGCTAACATCTTGGCATGTGTTTTTGGGGGGTTTCCGGGTTTACACTTTTCTTAAAGTTCAGAAATGTTTAAACTTGGGTTTGGGAACTTGTGTTAGAGCCCTTTTTTCCCTCATTCATGATTTCCCACTGTATTCTAGGGAGCTCCCCCCCGGGTAAAAGGCTTAAAAAGGTTTATATGCCTTTTTGGGCCCGGGGATCCAATCTCTTTTGGGTCTTTGCTCAGATGTGAAAAAATTTTGGGAAAGAAAATAAAAATAAATAAAAAAAAATTTTTTTTCGGGAAAAAACAACGGGGAGTTAAAGTTTATTGTGATGAGCAAATTAGGGTTGACTATCGTCTTCGGGTCGAAAGTCGAAATCGGAAATTACAATAAAATTCCGATAGTCTTTAATAATTATCTCCGATGACCATTAAAGTTTTGAGGGGGAAAAACAAAACCTTCATTCTTACACCCAAACAGGGTTTGGAAAGCTGGAATTAACATCCAAAAACATTTAAAATGGTATTTTGCTACATCTTAGGAACAACTTAGGTTAAAAAACCCACAAAAAAAAAAAAATCCCGACCTTTTTACTACCCCTGTTTGCCCCACAGCATGATTTTTAAAACCCTGCATGCCCCACAAATTAAAAAGTCCCAAAAGGGCCCATATATTTAAACCCTTTTTTTTTAAAACTTGAACTGGACTTTGGAATATCCCTGCCCTGGAACGAAAGCAGGACCCAAAAAAAAACCTGAAAGGGACCCAGTTTTAAAAAGTCCCGGGGAAAAAGGGGTCTTTCAACCCCCAATTTAGTTAAAACTGGACATTAACTATATCTGCCCCTGTACCGCAGAAATTACTTAAACCTGTCGCCCCCAAGTTTAAAAAAGTCCCGGGGGAAAAAGGGTCTTTCAAGACCAAATTTTAGATGAACTAGACTTTGGGACTATCCCTTGTTGGGTCACACCCAGGGAACCCCCAAACCCTGCATGACCCCCAATTTAAAAAAAATGCCAAAAAAAGGGAAAGTCTTTAAACCCAACCTTTTTTGTTTAAAGGACAAAATTTAAAAACCCTGCCCCGGGGGCCACAGATGAGCCCCAAACCTGCATGCCCCCCACTTTAAAAAAATGCCGAAAAAGGAGTCTTTAACCACCTTTTTAAGTTGAACGGGGATTTTTGATTTTTATGCCCCCGGGGGCCACGCATGACCCCCAAACCTGCAGGGACCCCAGTTTAAAAAAAAGTTTCGGAAAAAGGAGTTTTTTCAACCCCCCATTTTGTTTCACGGGAAACTTTAAAAACTATACCTGCCCTTGTACCACAGCATGACGCCAAAACCGTTTGCCCCACAGTTTAACAAAGGGGGCACTATGCAAATTTGGGTACAGGGGACGGGAAATTTGGTAATTTGACATTTTTTTAACAGAATTTTTTTTTAGGGAAGTTTTTTTTATAGTTTTAATTTTTTTCCATTTTGTTTTTTTTCCAAGTGGGGATAAATAAACATACACCACCCCCTTGAGTTTTTAAAGGTTTTTTTTAAACACGTTTTGATGTGTTTAATTTGTCCGCACACCCCTTTAAAAATAAAAATTTCCTAATCCCTCCCCAAAACATTCTTAGTTGAAAAGACATTTGCCCTCCCTTCTGAGGTGATTCAGGGCCCAATTTAATTTAATGGTTTCATTTTTCCTTTCCCAAAACCCTTTTTCGTGATTAGGGGGACCCCTCCCCTGGAATCAAATGAGGGACCCCCTTTTGGGGACTCCCCCCCCAAAAATTTTTAAACTTCAAATTTTTTGCAAATTTTGGGGTTCAGCCCCCGGGGCCCTTTTTTAACACTATTTTAAACCCCACGAAATCACCCCTTTTTTAAAAAAATTTTTTGGGGAAATTTGGGAAACTCTTTCCCAGTGCCCCCCAACGGGGGAGGGGGCCAGTGTTTTCCGGGCAGCCCAAAAGTTAACAGGAGGTCCAGTGCCAGGGCCATTTTTTACAGTGGGTTTCGGTGAGAGCCCCGGTAGCGCCCGTCAAACTATTAAACCCGGGAGTTCCAGCTTTCCAGGGGCCCGACTTACGTGAGGGGCGGTGAGAAAACCCGGGTGGGGTCTGTCACTATTTAAAACGCAGGTTCAGCTGCCAGGGCCGGAGTTACAGTGGGTTGGGTTTAAGGGCCCCGGCCTTGGGGGTCCCTCAACTATTTACACGGTAAAAAATGCCCTTATGACGCAGGGAAAGGGAAAATGTGTTTAAGCAGAGGCGGAAGTTTTGGGGTAGGGCCTCCAGTTCCTCAGAAAACAGTCAAGACCCGGGTAGCCCCTTTTCCCCTCCGTAAAAGGGCGGGGCCAATTTTAGTTCACTTGGAAATTTCTGGTGGTCACGCTCCTGTTCCCCCTAGGTGCCTTTTTTCTTTTGGGATTCTTTTTTCTATTTTACTCAACGTGCTGAAGGGAAAATTTTCTCGTACTTTGTTTTTCTGTCTGTGCTCCATATCCTGTTTCCCCTGAATAAAAACCCACATCTGGTCAAGTTTCCTTTTACCCCCTTGTACAAATTTTTAGAGGAATTTTTTTTTAAAAGCTATTTTGTTTCCTGCCAAATTTTTTTAGAGTTTAATTCTAGAAAAACATTTTTAAAAAAAGGGTGGAAACCCCCCATGTCTTTTTTTCCCATTTTTTTTTTTTTAAATTTATTAAATGGGTTGTTTCCAATACAGGGATTGTTTGGGTTGTTAAAAGAAACTTGCCCAAAAAAAAGTAATTTTGAACAGGGGCCATTAAAAAGTTTTCCCAAACCCATTTTTTGTTTTTTTGGGCAGCACCATCACCCTTTAGCCCTTTTTGACAATTGGGGAAAAACAAAAATTTTTGGTTTGAAACCACAATTTTTTTGAATTTGGACCTGTATTTAGCTGCATTTTTACAGGCAAAATGCCCCCAAAAATTTAAAACATTACCCCTAAAACCCTTTTTTACAATTTTTGAAAAGCAAATGCTGTTAGAAACAACATTTTTTTTAATAGGCCTGGGAGTATAGCTCCCTGTCACAGCAAAATGCCCCCCAAAAAAACCCAAAAAAAGACCCCTTTAGGGCCCCTTTTGACAATTGTGAAAAACAAATTTTTTTTAGAAAAAAACAAATTTTTTAAAAATAGGCCCGTTTGTATTTTCTGCATTTTTAAAGTTTGCAGACCCAAACCAAAAAATAAAAATACTTCTCAGCCACTGTTAAAATTGGAGGGGGGAAATGCCACTTAAAAGGGCCCCATTTCTGTTCCAAAGGACCATGTTTTTGCTGTATCTCACCGCAAAAATGAACCCCCAAAAAAATTAAAAAAAAATGACTTCCCCAGCCCCTTTTAAAAATTTTGAAAGGGGGAAATGCCACTTAAAAAATCACATTTTTGTTTTCCCAAAGGGACCATGATTATTTCTTTTACTCACAGCAAAAAATACCCCAAAAAAAATTTAAAATTTATTCTCAGCCCCTATTAAAAATTTGGGGGAGAAATGCCACTTTTTAAAAACCCCATTTCTGTTCCCAAAAGGGCCAAAATATAGCTTATTCACAGGGAACATGACCTCAAAACCCTTGACAATGCGGGAAAACCAAAAGAAAAGTTAGTAAATGGGAATTTGGTGGTTTCATGAAACCCTTTCTGTCTTTTTTCAGTCTCCCCAAAAGCCAAAAAACCCGGAAAAATTTAAGGTTGGGGGAAGAAAAATAAAAATTTCCGTTTAAAGGGAAATTTTCATTTTAAAAAAAAATTTTTAAGAGGCCAAATTTAGTTTTAAGAGGGAAAATGAAGTTTTAAACCCGGGAAATAATCGGTTTACCTCGGCAAATTTGGGGACAACAACATCAGGATCCTGCCCGTTTTTCTTTATGGGAAAATCAAACGATCCACATTAAACGTTGGGAAACCGGGTGCGTTTGGGGCTTAATAATCCTCCAGCTTTGCTGAAGGGCCCTAAGATTTAACCGGTGCTGGGCAGGACAACACCTCTAAGGCGTTTGGGGAGCCAGCTGGGCCCTTCGTCCATTTTGGGGTACCCAGAAAAGTCTATTGGGTCCGGAACAAATACAAAAACAACGGTTTTGAGATGCAGATAGTTTTTGCCCTTTTATCTTAAGCTGGGCTTCCCCGTGTTTTACAAAGTGTGCCCCGCATTGCATGCGTTGGGAGGGGGTAAAAAAAGATTGCCCAGAGGTACCCATTTGGATTTTTTTCCACCCCTTTCCTGCTGCTCCGCTTTCGGGTACTTTGGGATCTTCTGCTTTTACTCGTGATGTTTTTCCCCCCTTTACATTTAGGAACGGAAACAGAAACCCCAAAGATTTCTCCAGTTGATCAAAACCGGGAAGGTCCCATTTCCTGCATTTTACCCCCTATTTGGGTTTTGGGGGGAAAGGAAAAGGGGTGAGTTTTTTTTTTTGTTTCCGGGGGTTTCCCGTGGGGGGGGCCCCCGCAGTAACTTTTTGTTTTATTTTTGTTGTCCCCTTTAAAGCGAGGATCATGTTTGGGGGAAAATTGGGGCATCCAAGCATCATGTGAGGATGGAGCCCCTTTATTTCCCCCAAACCTCTGGGGGCGAGGGGCACTAGCAAACTCCTCTTCCTCAACTTTTCCCCCTCCCCCTCAAATTCGCGCCAACCTCTTTTTTTGGCAAAGGGAAATCCCGGGAACGTGGTGTCTAGGAATTCCTCCCCCCTCCCCCTCCTCCGCTTCCTTTGGAAAAGCTTTAACACAGCCCCGATTGGCCCCCAGATGATGCACCCTAAAAGCTTAGGGGCCGCCTTGGGACTGCCCTGGACCCCCAACCACTTTCCTAAAAGAAGACCCATAAAAAAAGAGAAACTGTCGGGCCCTTTTGGTTCGACGGGGAGAAAGGCTCCCGGGGCTGATCTTTTTTCCCTCTCCTCCCCCGTCGCCCGGCGGGACCCGTTGTTTCAGAGTGTCCAACGATCGTTCCCAAAAACTAAGATCAACCCCCATTCTTGCTGAAAAAGGGGGATCGTTTCCGGGATGACCATTTTGGTTTGGCCTTCTTCAAAACTGGCAAGGATGGGGCAGAGCCTTTCACCTACCTCCCCTTCAGGGCTCAACACCCCGAGGTTTCCGCACCGTGCTTGTCAGGCCATGTGTCACCCCGACTGCGTAAAGGCATTTTCGCTGCCCCTCACAATTTACGGAGCATTTTTGGGGGGTGGAATTCCCAATGTGTTGCCACGTAAAATGAGACGGGTTTACAGGGGGGCCCACTGACGCTTTCAACGAGCCCGGCGGGGCAAAGCAGGGGTTTCGAAAAGCCGGGAATTTCGAAAATCAGACCCCGCCTTCTTCAAACAGGCAGGGCCAGACCCGGGGGGCTTTAAAATTTTTTTGGACGCCGAGGGTTTATGACAGTTCCAGGGAATTTTGGGGCTTCAGCCCACCAAATTTTAAAGGGGGCCAGCAGATTTCGCCCCCAAAGCACACCACCTTCCTTTGGGACAAGGGGTTTTTGGGCACCCCGCCACCTCGGGCTCGTTGGGGGGAAACCCCTCCACAGCTCCTTACCTTTTTGGGGTTGACGATCTCCAAGCAGATTAATTTTTAACACCCTGGTTTCTTTTGGGCACTGAAGCCCCAGAGGACCTTTGGGGGGGGAAAAGGCCCCGCAAAACCCTCCCCGGTTTTTTTAAGAGCGTGCGCCGGCATGAGGCCCCCCTCACCCCCCGAAAACAAACCACCCCAGCTCACCCAGTGAGCTGTCACAGAGAAAATTGCGGCCTTGGCCGTGCTTATAGTCCCTGTGTCGGTGGGGGAAAGGAATTTTCCCCGGGCACAGATGCCCGAAACCGCTTGAAATTTTAGATTACACTTGGGGTGGGCCCGGGGAGGGACGGCTTTTTTTTGGCAAAAAAAATGCCTGCTCGGCATCTGGTTTTGGGGGGAGGGCCCAAAGGGGCCCTGTCGTGGCGGAACCCATCTGTGCCCCCCAGATGGAAAAGGGAAAAATTTCCAAAAACCAAAAGCCTGGGAATGCCACATTAGGCTTTTTTTTTTTGGGATGGTTTTTGGGTTTTAAAATGTTTCCCTTTTGCTCCCAAACCTGGAAGACCCGAAAAGGCCCGGCTGCTTTGACTGGCTGCTGTACGGGGTGCAGGGGCGAAAACCCGGCGGGAGGGGAAAAAGGGGGATGGGGCTCTGGTTTGGGGAGGTGGTAATCAGGCGACGGGGGGCTGGAAAACGGGGGGCTGAAATTCCGATCCCTTGCTTGAGAGACAAGGGGGATGAGGAACCTTGGGGGTGGCGGAGGAGGAGGAGGCGGAACAAGGGGTTTTTTTACATGGGTTTGGGGCCCGGCGTCGGTCTGGCCCCCTTTTTTTGGGGGAAAGGGGTTTTTCCTCCATTTCCCAAATCATGCATTGCTGCAAATTTTACCTTTAAATTTGGGGGGTTGGGTTAAAAACCCAAAATTTTTCCTTTTTACTTATGCATTTTTTTGGCAAAAAGGGGGAATGAATCGCTGGGGGGGAATCAGGGGCTTTCTCAAAGAAGGCCCCGGGTTAGAGGGGCCCCGGCCTTTTTTACGGCCCAAAAAGCGAGGACGGGGTTTCCCCTGACCGTGGCTGGCGGAATCATATCACGGGTTCTGCGACCGCCCCCCCCCTTCCCCTTTTTTGGGGGGGACCCGCTGAAAACCCCCCCCAACCCTTTCCTCCTCTCCAGTTAAAGAAGCACTCACAAGCAAAAATTTTCTGGGAAAAGGGCCACTTTTGGGTCCCCAATGTCGTCTTTATCTTTATCAAAAATCCGCCCGGAAAAAGCAGCACTTTAGAAAAAACTTTTACTTTTTTGTCCCAACACCCGCAACGTTTAAAACCCCCAACAGGGCCCTTTTTTTAAATACCCAAACATTTCCCCAAATAGTGGTTTTAAAATAGTGAAAAAGTAAAAAATCAATTTTTTACAATAAAAAATAAAAATTTGAACAAAAAACAAAAAACTTTCAATTGTGAACAATACCATGCTTTCATCAAACAGTGCATTCAATTTATCATGAAATTTTTAAAGTGTTTATAACATGTTAAAAAGTGGAACAATGAAAAATTTCTAAAAATCCTTTCCACACAAATAATAAAAACACATGTGATAAAAATTAAAGGCTTGATAAAAAAAACAAAGTAAATATGGGTTACAAACTGGAGGGAACGACCCTACCACCCCCCGGCGTCCAAAATTTTGACTGGCAGCGCCGTTTGCCCCACCCCGCCCCCTGTGGCATCGGGACACACGCCCGGGCTACAGGAATATCCCCAAAAGCCATAATGCAGGAGCGTCAAATAAGGAACAGTGGTACAAAATTTTATATAAGTGTAATGTAAAGGTGTTAAAAACCAAATTTAAGGTCAAAATTTAAAAGGGGTATAAAGCTAGCCCTATAACAAATGAAACCCCCGATCTTAAGACCCATCCATCCCCAAAGAGGGGAAAATGATCTCAAACCGGGGGGATGGAAAGCAGACATAAATGACGCTACTTCTCCCCACAGGGGGATCACGTTTTAAGGGCGCAACTTCATAGGAAGCGCAGCACGACTCCCTAACCTGCACAGATAAAAAATATACCAATACAAAAAAAAACAAAAGCCGCAGTATAACATCCCTTTGATATAGTTTTCAGTGAAAAATGGTAAAATCGTGGGAAATGTACAAATCAAAGAACCAATCCAGTGTATACAGCCAATCACTAAGAGTTTTTTGATCAAAATAAAAAAAAGAAAATTTAAAAACAAACCAAAGTTATAAAATATACCAGCACTATTAGTCTAACCCCACAAAAAAAAAAACGCTAAGATCCCAATTGGGTAAACCCCGTTGGATCCGCAATTCGTCATTCACATCATCAAACACAGGGGACTTGGTCGTCCTGCATTCTGCACCAGGGGCTGGGGCACAAGCAAGAAGGGGGTGCAAGGGTTGCCGACCGCCCCGGGATTTTTGCTGATTGACCCCTTTTCCCTTTTTCCCCCCTTGATGGCCAGTAATGGGCGTAGAGCAGAGAAAATCATCCTTTGGCCTCTTGATCTTTTTTAAAATCCCTTTGACCCCAACCCCATTTTGTCATCAAAGATGTCTTTGAAAATGGATTATCCACGTGGTGGGGCACGATTGACATTTGGGGTTTCCCTTTGTTTTTGTTGGGCGGATGCATATGCGATTTGTGGCCGTGACTGGGGGCTAGGAGGGAAAATGCGGATGAGGTTGCATTAAACCCCTAAAAAGTTGGCACGCTGTTCGTTTTTGAGATTCACAGGGCCCTGACCCAGCAAAAACAGCCTGACGGTCTGCAAAGACAATCCCTGGCTTGGTGTGTCCCCAGCACTGGAAGGAGCACCTTCTC